>WWET01002144.1:232457-242670 GCA_011038615.1 Limnodynastes dumerilii
ATATATATAAATATAAACAAAGTTTTGTGGGAGCGCTAAAATGCCAATAAAATCTCGACAGGATAAAAAATAAAATATAACAACTTTAATGTATCAAAACATACATAATCAATAAAATGTTGAAAAACATCAATTAATAACAAAGGAAACACCCATAGGACTCTTGCATTAGCGGTATAAAATGAAACCTGAATGGCTCTTTGTGAAATGGAACAGGAGAATCCAACTATAGTAAGTATAAAGTCAAAAGTTCAACTGCCAGGGTTAGGAAACAATGAGTTCCCCTGATGTAGTCCTGTGGTCCGTTTTAACAGAGCAGCAAGAACAATAAATGTCAAATAGTCTCTGTATATAGGTGCTCAAATGCCAGAGAGGAAATGTAAAAGACTCACGCTTGTCCCAGACTAGATGAAGCACATCCAGCCTCTCCGACAGTTGTACTGAAGATAAACTATTGTGCTTGAGTGAGTAGGAGATGGCAACGTCGAGCATAGACGGAGACAGCTGGAAGAAAGCACTCAGCTCTCAATGTGGTTACCGGAGGGTTGCAGCGCGGGGTCCAGGCAGAAACACATGAGCCGGAGCTTTGGCCCGAACTACAGCCAAACATGGGGCAGAACAGTTGCACCTGAGTATGGAGCGCCAAGGGTCCGGCTTGGGGCAGCTGATAATAGAGAGCTAAGAGTCTCTCATGCGGTGAAGCATCCAAGAATGTAAATATGAAGCTTTTCTCCTGTTAGAAGTTTGATATAAGACAGAGTCCAGTAATTAGAGGCATGCAAGATGGTGAAACAATGCAAAAGGGTGTACCAGGAAACCTTGACGCGTTTCTTTGTCTGCACCGACAATTTCTTGATTGTGTTACTTAAGATACACATGATCATAGAAAAAAGTATATATACAAAATAGCCTGTCGAGATTTTGAAAAAACATCAAATAGTAAATAAATAATAGAATTTTTATTTTTATTTTTATTTATAATGTTACGCCTGTGTTCCAGGAATGTCAATCTAAGCGTGCGTACTGTGCGGCCCACATACTGTGATCCACAGCCGCAAGAAAGTAAATAAATTCAGTGGCAAATGCAGGATTTTGAAAGGGGGGTTTCCAATGCGTGTAATACATGTGAGGTATATTATAGCTGCAAACCTTTTGGAGCATGAAAACACAGCAAATTAGCTTCGCCGCTTCCTGCCCAAGCTCTGCTCCTGACCCGCCAACACTGTCATACTGCACGAGGCAAAAATTACCCCTAGTGTGTGTGTGTGTATGTGTGTGTTTGTTAGGGAATTAGACTGTAATGTGGCAGAGGTTGATGTATGTAAAATTGTAAAGAGCTACTTAATATTATGCACTGTTAAAAAATAAAACATATGTAAAATGACAATACTGATAATATGGTCGTACTATCTAGTTCATTGTAACACACCCCAAAAGTCCATGGCATACAACATTATTGTGAGATCTGTGTTTTTGAACCTTGGTAATTGGCGTGTCCTCGTTCTTCACCTGTTTATTTTTTTTTGGTTTTTTTTTAACCTTTCACACTGGGCAATATCACAGGTTTTTGAACCCGGGTCTGCCCTGGCAATTAGTGTGAGTCATCAATTTCCTCTAATCCAACAATCATTTTCTTTCTGTGAGAACTGGGTTAAAAAAACCCACTGTGTCTCACCATTAGACCTGGTTAGAAGCAGTCAGTCCCTTTCACACTGAGTCTCAACCCGGGTTGCCAGGATTATCTATGCTGGTTTTTTGCTATGCTTAATATGGGCAGCTGATATATCTCAGCAAAGTAGTAGTTCATACCAGTTGCTGTACAGTTGTATTTCCAGGCATTAGTCTTTGGCAATCAACTAGATACGCTAATTATTGGCTCTGTGCTTTTGATAATTACAGATACTCTATTTGCTTGGTAACACCAGGTCCAATTCAAGTAGTTCCTAACTGCCAGAGCTGGTAATCACAACTTCCATTCAGTTAGTCACCACAGACACAGTGCTAGTTCCTGTCTGCTGGTGTTGATATTTGCAGGCTCTATTTAGTTGGTCTAGTGCCTGGTTCTGCTCTGTTGATGATCATGGATACAGATGACAATTGCAGTGCTTTTTCCTGATTGTGTTCATTTGGTATGTACAGGCATTGTGCTAATTTGACTATTTGATGATTATCATTGCCCCTTTTGTTAAAGTAAGACCTTCCCTACATACAATAAAGTGCCACTTAATGAGTGGACTAAAATTCATATTTATATTCTTAGTGTTTTTGAATAAATAGAGTCAGGAGAGGGTTTCGCTTTTAGATCAGTCTTGTGGTCATCGCAGTTTCCCAGAACAGTTTCATATAGAGTTTCATTGCTTCCAGGAATACAAACATCGTCATAAAGAGGACCCTGTACTCTGGGAATATTGATGACTGTATCGTATACTGGACTGTCAGTAGCCGCTGTCTCCTTATTACTCTGTTAATAAATAAAAAAAAGAAAATGAAATTCATTACTGAGAGCAACCATCTATAATGTATATTCTTACATGTTTGTGTGCTTTTTTTTTTTTATTCATTTGTCATGTATATTGTAACGTAGTGTGTTTGCCGTATGCACAGAGATCTGGAAGTCCGCACAGAAGAAGGGACTCCTTTTCCTTAACTTATCTGCACGGATCTGTGTCCATGCGAATGCAGATCAGTGCGGAACTGCTAACCACGCCTCCGGCACTTAATTGGCATGCCTATCCCTGCCTGTGTGAGATCAATGTGTCACCACCACACACAGTTCTCCTAGCCTGTATGCTAGAAGATCCGTATTGTGACATCTGCCAGGCACATGCACTGATGTTACTTTTTAGGGGACTTACACAAGAAGTTTGCGTAAGTCCCATAATATTATTCAATGAGGATCAGGCCTATTGTTTGTAACAATTGGAAGCACATCCGGGGTTAGATTTTCTAAGCTGCGGGTTTGGAAAAGTTGAGATGTTACCTATAGCAACCAATCAGATTCTAGCTGACATTCTCTAGGAAAATGAGAGCTAGAATCTGATTGGTTTCTATGGGCAACATCTCAACTTTTCCAAACCCGCAGCTTAGTAAACCTGGCCCCTGGGATCAGTAACCTTTAAGTGATATGTCTAGTTGACTTTTATATTTAATTTAAAAACACACAAAATATGACCCAATATAGGGACTCTCACTGTTCAGAGTTACGACCACCTCAGCAGAAAAGCCTTGAACGTGGATTATAATATATTTGCAAATGAGCCTAACTAATGTTTCATTACAGATAGAATGGTGGGTTAGCTATTGGTTAATAATGATTGTTTTGGTGGCATTACCCTGGATGCATTCCATTTCCTGTGAAGACATATAAGGGTTACAACCACTGCAACTATTATTGCGATAGCACAGGTTATTCCAATCGACAATCCAAGTATTAATTCCTAGGAGATAAAAAAAAAAAAGCACTTAAATAAGGACAAAACATCCAACATTCTATAAAATGATAATATAAACAAGCTACCATTTTATTTACCTTAAAAATAAACAAACACAGGAGGATCCTTTCTAGTGTCAGATATTAAACTAGAGAGTCAGATTTCAAACCCCAAAAATGAATATGGACCTGATCTAGAGCTGCGTTTCCGTATGTCTTTGATACAGAAGCGCAGCGGGAAACTGCTCTACGCATGTGCCGAATGGAGCCTAGAAAGATAGATGCAAAAGCTGCCCATCTGCCTGGTCTGTTTTAATGCAAAGGGGTGTTCTAATACATTTTGATTTAGTGCTGCTGCAGGCACAGTAGTTGTAGTTCCAACAAAAACTTTACACCAGCTTAGAGGAGGGGATTTTTATTCAATAAATGGCCCTATTTCTAGTAAGAATCAGCCGTACACATGTTTTTAAAGTTGAATCATTAAACTGAACCATGTTTTTTTTTTAAACACTTTAATTTTTTTTACAATACATTTTTGGACTGTGATTTTTTTCAGACATTATTTAACAGAAAATATATTTTTTTTTAGGGCATTAATTTGATTATAAAATAAAAAAAACAAAAAAAACAGTATAGTCTGCATTTAGTACGGCTCTCAGCCTCTGTCTATATCATTGTTGCCTACTTTTGCAAATGAATATCAGGGAGATTGTGAGACCACTATCAAGGCGCAGCACCAAAGGGGTGTGTCCTGTACCACCAAAGAGGTGTGTCCTGTGAATAGCTCCAACCATAGGTGTATCTGCCAGGAAAATTATTTTACAATAAAAATGGCAGTATCAGTATTTATTGATTATTAAATTGTCAGTGAATACTTTCAGTTCTATCTTGTAGTTTCATTACATCTTGGCCTCCATGAAATTGGCCGTCTCCATAGACCTCAATGGATAAAATTAGAATCAGGGAGATTACCCAATTTTCAGGGAGTCTCTCTGATATTCAGGAATTTGACAGCAACTCTTGAAGCAACCCTTCCTGGCACATCAGTTGTTGTAAAACTGCAAGTTCCATCATGCTTTGCCAGGTATCAGCTATGTCTATGTTGTTGAGCATACTGGGATTTGTAGGTTCCCAGCACTTCGGGCCAGATTTACTAAGCTGCAGGAATGTAAAATTGGAGATGTTGCCCATAGCAACCAGTCAGATTCTAGATGAAATTCTCTAGTATGTAATAGGAAAGTGAGAGCTAGAATCTGATTGGTTGCTATGGGCAACATCTTCACTTTTCCTTTCACACAGTTTAGTAAATTTATCCCCTGGAGTACCAAAGTTTGCATATCACTGCTGTATTCATATCCATATAATCTGCAATTGTATGATACTGTTAAATGCTTCTGCAGTAGTCAAAGTGCACGACCTCTTTCTCTCCTGGTTGTTTGAGCGGATACTGGCTGTTTATCCTAGTTATATTTTTTTTACTTTAATGTTTGATTCTGTCCATTATATCTGTTAAAGTATTCAAATTGAACTCACAGTTGATGAAAATGTTTCCATGGTGGTCTGTAAGTATGTGAAATAAAACATTTGATTAACCTATTAGAATAATTTATAGCCTAAAAGTCCAAGTTAAACACAGTATATTAATTATATTACCATTAACATTCAATCAAAATTGAACATCTAACGTCTATAATTTAGCTTAAAGTGAATCAGTATTTATATGATGCTGTATAGCAGCTCCATATTAGATTTTTTTTGTTGCATGGAAGAAGATATGATGTTATCACAGTATATATACTGAGAGGCAATGTTCAATTAGATAACTTTCGCCGGCATCGAGTGAAGAAGTGCCCACACATGTGCAGTAACTGCCTTTTAGGACTTTTAACTTTTATGTCCCAAAAGGCAAGCAATACTGCACATGCGTGAAACTCCGAGGCAGAAGCGACGCTGGGACAGGTAAGTAAACAGTTTATTTTGTATTGTTCTTTTTTTATTATTATTTTAAAGTATTTTTATAAATAATTTACTATTTAAGTATATAAAAAATGTTTTAAATATTTTTTTGGGTACATTTTCTTGTGTTTTGTATTCCAGCGGTCTCCTGATATATACCCCATTTTCCTAATAACAGCTATTAGAGGGAGGAAAGGGGGATATATGGGGGGGACTGCTGTAATACCTACTCTAACGCCATCTTCAGATGGCGTTATTTAACTTGTCGGCGCGGATTGTTAAAATCCACGCCAACACTTTGTAATTACAACGATCAACTGGCCCGCGTTCATTAGAGCGGGCTGACGATTGTGAGTGCAGAAGATGATGATCACCATGGTTTCCATGGCGATCGTAGCTTTGTAAATTGTGCTCACATCGTTTTCAGGTATAAAATGGTCTTTATCTCCTGAAAACGATATAGTAAATGGACCCCTTAGAGGCATTTAAACTTCTTATTTATTTTGTTATTTATTTTGTTCATGAGGACATTCTCATAGAAATTTTTATTGAGATTGTAAAATGTCTGCTGGACACTCCTCTAGTACTGAAAAACAATTTCAAATTTTTGCCATTTTACCAGGGCATAAAATGAGATTATATTGTAATAGATGTTTGATTTATTCTATATATAATCAATTAACAGCTTACATAGAAACATAAAAAAGTGACGGCAGATAAGAGCCACATGGCCCATCCAGTCTGCCCAATTGTTTATTTAAAACTATACTGACCCTAGACCCTATTTACCCTCAATTTCGTTTGAGATTTAGGATAACCTTATATTTATCCCAAGCTTAGCCCTGAAGAAGACTGGATATAGAAATTCTAAGACCAAAAATATTTACAGTAATTCTTAAATATCTATATGGCCTAGGGATTTAAGTTACTGACCAGAAATGACGAGAGCAAAATTCACTTTATGACAATGGACAACTTACATACGTTGCATGTATTGTACTGGGAATTCTACATCGGAACGCAGCGTCCACATGTGAGACAGGACAACTCATCATGCGTAGGAGAGGGTGGTGGGCATAAACATGCTAATCATACAGTAAGGGCTTGGCTAAGTCCTTATGTATGACCCAGTATTCTGCACATAGAGGGTTATGCGTGGAATACATAAGGTAGGGTGCACGCAGAAATTCCGGGGGGTTTACATATTCCTGCATACGAAATTTGGGATAGCAAGTACTTAATCTTCCCTTAAGTCAGGATGCAGTCCAAAGTCATTATGATTATTAAGGACCGGATCCAGACCCCTGCATGCTTTCCGTATGTGCTGGGATCTGGCAGTACGAACGAGAGAAGGGAGTGAACTCCCCCTGTCACTCCCCTGTCTCAATCGGGATTTATGGTAGTAGTTACGCTGGACGCAAGTCTGGATCCAGTTCTAAGTTCTTATTTAAAGAGGATTTCTATCTATTTTCTTAAGTTTATTATAATTTACTACGCACAACACAATAATTTGGAAATTATAATAAAGTATTTTGTCTTAAATTTTGGAAAAATAACTTACATTTACAGTTGTGGACAAAGGTTCCACAGTTGCCTAGAAAAACAATAAAATAAAAATAAAATAAAATTCAATTAAATAAAATGAAAGCAAAATATATATGTAATTAAATTAGTGGATTATTTAAACAATTTTTAAATTGGCTAGTAGGCTTTAGTCATTTTAAACACTGTTGCATCTCTCATGTATGTTTTGTATATTATACAACATCAAATAGACATATAATGTATGATTATGTATTTGATGAAACTTGTAGACTATTCCAGACTATTCCTTTTAAATACCCTTTTTCATTACTCATGTGTGCTCCATACATTACACAAATGAAAGTAGTTGCATAAAGATTCAAGTCCCATTAAAGGTAACTCACCCAACAAAAAATGAGATTGCTCTCTCAAATGAGCTATACACTTTAAACGGAGCATACACCATATTTCCCATATTACAGACTAACTATGTCTTATTTTATTTAGTGGTGCTAGTGGTAATTCCATTGGTAATGTACTAAATGTTCATCAATGATTATTGAAACATATCAACTTTAATAATATTTTTTTCAAGTCCTCATGAGATTATTTAGCATCATAAAATAATTAAAAAAATTATGACGCACGTTTTTAGCTGAAATACATAACTTACATTTATACTTGGGGATAAAGTTTCCATGGTTGCCTGACAAAAATGAAAATAAAAATAAAATTTATATTGGATGAAACCAGCTAATTATTCCAGAGATTTTAATATAGTATTTTATTACTTTAAGACACTGGGGCCGATCCTTGGTAATGGCCGACACGGGAATTACGTACAGCTCATGTAATTCCCCTGTTTGTGCATGCGCACAACCTTCTTATGATGCTGTAAGGGCCAGCATACGTAACTAACGTTATGTATGCCGGCTCTTACAAAAAGGGGACCTTCCCCCCATTACACATGTCGCATTTCCTCCGTGAATGCGGAGATAGACATGCTAATGAGGGGACGTGGCGTGGGAAGCCCTGTTACAATTAGGTATGAGGCAGTAAGGCCGCATACGTGATCGTAAAAGTTAAGGTAGAAATCTGGACATGCAAGATCCCCGCTACGATGCTGGCCGTAATGACCTCGAGCACCCAATTCAGACTTATGAAGGAACTTGAAATTAAGAGAGGAAAGTTACTTCTGGGCTAAACCATGTTGATTGCAGGGGAGTCATATTTCATCTGTTGCAAACAGTATTAGAGTTGAGAGGTGATGTTTCCTAGCCCAAGTCTAAATAACAGTGTGATAGTAAAGCTGGTCAGTATCTGTGTGCAGTAAGCAATTCAAAGATATATCCCTGCATGCAAAGAATACAAGTAACTTGACTCCCACTGCAATCAACATGGTTTAGCTCAAGAGCAACTAATTTCAAGCACTTAAGTTTGGATCCAGCCCCTCTGTTTAATGTTGTTTGTCTCTTCCAGGCTCTCTCCATTTTGCCTAACCAGTGTTATCACACCTCCACTGTGGGTTTCCTCCTTATATATACAATGGAACACCGGCGCTTCACCTAGTCTAAGCGCAGCTGTCACAATCAGGAGCCTACTCCTGCACAGAAACACATTAGCAAAAGGAAAGAAAGTGCTGAATTAGACCAAAAAGTCTGATTTTATAAAGGAAAATATGTACTGCATAGGCTGATTAGATACACTGGTTCTGTTTAAAAACTAACAATTTATTAAACAACATTCAATAATAATTAGCACCAGAGGTAAAAGGTACACAGTTAGGAACTGATTCAGGTACGCAATTGTACACAGGCATGCCGCAAGGAAACACCCATGACACTCCCCTAACTCATTATTACAAAAGAAAATCCCGCACTGTGTGCAAGGATATAATAATAGAAGTCTGAAGGAGCATATGAAGGGGCACATATAAAGACAGTGTGGTGCGGGGGGGAGGGGGGGGCAGGCCCAACTTCGCCTAGGGTGCCCAGGGACCTAGCACCGGCCCTGCCTGCATGCAAAGTATACAATTTACTTGACTCCCCCTGAAATCACCATGGTTTAGCCCAGGAGTAACTTTCTTCTCATAATTTCAAGCTCCTTCTTGAGTCTGAATCAGGGCCATTGTTATTTTGGTTATTAAGTTCTAATTTAAAAAGGACTTCAATCCATTTCCCAAGATTAATATAATTTACTTTGAACATAAAGATTAATTTAGAAATTATAATATGGTATAATAAGTTTCCACAGTTGTCTGTTAAACAAAAAGATAAATAAATAAATAAAATATATAATGATTGAAACTAGTGGATTATTCAAAAAAACTAAACAAAAAAAAAAGTTTGTGGACTTTAGTCATTTTAAATACTATGTTGTTTCGCACATCTATGTTTTATACATTTTACAGCATGAATAATCATATAAAGATTCAAATTCCCCATAGTGTACTCATAATATAATTTGAAAATGATAATGCAGATTTAGGAACGTCTGGTAATTTACGCACGCAAAATGCGTAAGTGGAATGATTTCTATTCAGGGCGCATGTGCAGACCATGGAGATACGAAGCGTAATTGAAATGATGCGTAAGTAAATTCCGTACGTCTAAAAATGCACGCAAAAATAAAAGATCGGACGGATTATTAATAAGTAGGCGTCAATCGGAATGTAAATAGCAAAGAATGGGCGGGGTAATGCAGTAGACGTGCGGTTGTATTTGCGAACGTTTAACTTCCGTCACATATACGCACGCTAATAATAAGGTTGCTTTCACAACACGGAAGTGTTCCAAAATTTATTTATTTTGCAAAACGTACTTATTTTGTATTAACGTACGGATCTATTACGAACGCACAGGAAATCTTCTTAAATCGGAATCCGGTCCGCAGTCTTTTAGTTGAAATATATAACTTACATTTGAAGTTGTGGATAAAGTTGATAAAGTTTTCATGGGTGTCTAAAAAGTAAAAATAAAAAAATTGAACTGTTTTTTGTGAAACCAGCAGAACATTCCAGAGATGAAAAAAAAGTATCTGCAAGCCTCTATTCCTTTTAAATACCATTTTTCATTACTTATTTGCGCGCCATACTTTACAAAAAATGAAAATAGTCAAATAAAGATTTAAGTCCCATTAAAGAAACTCACCAAACGAAAAAATTGAGATTGCTCTCTCCAGTGAGTTATATACTTTAGATGGATGTAGGCTACACCCTATTCACAGTATTAAAGATGAAATGTGATTTATTTCAAATTGAGTGCTACAATTCCTGAACCTGAATCAAAATCATAAACTGTAGGG
>WWET01002144.1:242701-252901 GCA_011038615.1 Limnodynastes dumerilii
CTAATTGTTTATAAATGATCAAATATGTTTTAAATTAAATTTAGTAGTTCTATCGCTATCCTCAAACATTAATCTGTAGAGAGCTTTATAAATATTCATAAAATCATGAAAAAAATATGATACAGTCTTTTGAGGATGCACTGTGGCTTAGTGAGTGGTACTAGGGCCCCACAGCCTTAACTTAACTGCCCTTAACTGTGTGAAGTTTGTATGTTCTTCCCGTGTCTGTGTGGGTTTCCTCCCACATGCCAAAACATGCTGGTAGGTTAATTTACTGTGGACTAAATTAACCTTACTCTGTGTGTTTAAGTATGTATGAATGTGTTAGGGACCTTAGTATGTAGCTCCAATAGGGGCAGGGACTGATGTGAATGTCTAATGTTCTCTGTTAAGCGCTGCAGACAATTTGTGGTGCTATAAGAAAGCGTTAATAAAAATAATAATTTTGATTGAAATATATAACTTACATTTATAGTTGTAGATAAAGTTGAAAAAGTTTCCATGGTTGTCTGACAAAAATATGCAGTTGATTATTCCAGAGATTTTAAAAATAACTGTTGGTCTCTATTAATCTTTAATATCATTTTGCATTACTCTTATATGTTCTATAAGTTAAATTGAGAAAAGAATAATATAGTTAAATATAGATCCCATTCTCTATGGTGTAGTCTGGTATGTCCCCAATCTACCAACTGTTAAACCTGTTGCTATATCAGTCATTGTGTATTGTAATTTTTTAATACATAACAATATATACAGAAATCAATTTAAGACATTAGACATTATTCTGAAAACTTACATTAGCAATTGTAGATAAAGTTGATAAACCTTCCACAGTTGTCTAAAAAGAAAAATAATATATATAATGGACAACACCAGTGAATTATTCCAGAGATTTAAAAAAAATCTATAGATATTCAATACACATGCAAGATCCATAAAATACTGAAACCAAAAATGTCAGCTAATGATCAGAGACCCATCCAAGCAGGACAATATACCAATTAATGAAGATATTACTATATGATGTGGTTTTCCAACAGTAAACTTACCAGAACTAAAATGCCAGCAGTGTTCACTGAATGTCTGTTTCCTATCAGACACTGTTGTTCCCGCAACTCTGTCTGTCTAATCGTATATTGTAATGCTGACATGTTTGTTTAGCATTACAATAATCTCATTACAATAATCCTGATCCTATTTCCTAACCCTAATTCAGGGCCGGTGCTAGGATGTTCGGCACCTCCCTGCGAACTTTCATTTTGCGCCCTTCTGTTTAACAATTTGACACCAGTGACCATCCTAGATTATAATAAGCGTCATCATATAAAACAATTGTAACACAATACAACAACGCAAATCATAGTCACCACTATACAATAGTGTCCTAGTCTCCGCTATACATAGATATATATTTCCCATCCTGTCTCTCAGCACCCAGTATCCTCATCATGTGTATCCAGGACCCAGTATCCCCATCATGTGTATCCAGCATCCCCCATCATGTGTATCCAGCACCTAGTATCCCCATCATGTGTCTCTAGCATCCAATATCCCCCATCATGTGTCTCCAGCACCCAGTATCTCCATCATGTGTCTCCAGCACCCAGTAACCCCATTATGTCTCTCCACCTCCTAGTATCCCCATCATGTGTATCCAGCACCCAGTAACCCCATTATGTCTCTCCAGCACCCAGTATCCCCATCATGTGTATCAAGCACCCAGTAACCCCGTTATGTCTCTCCACCTCCCAGTACCCCCATCATGTGTATCCAGCACCCCCATCATTTCTCTCCAGCACCCAGTATCCCCATCATGTCTCTCCACCTCCCAATATCCCCATCATGTCTCTCCAACACTCAGTATCCCCATAATGTCTTTCCAGCACCCCCACAATGTCTCTCCATCACACAGTATCCCCATCATGTCAGTCCAGCACCCCCATAATCTCTCTCCACCACACAGTATCCCCATAATGTCTTTCAAGCTCCCCCATAATGTCTCTCCACCACACAGTATCCCCATCATGTCTATCCACCACCCCCATAATGTCTCTCCACCTCCCAGTATCCCCATCATGTCTGTCCATCACCCCCATCATGTCTCTCTAGCACACAGCATCCCTAATTTATGTCCTGTCCAATTACTTACCTTTGAAGTCTTCTTTCTTCCGGCTGCTGCCTTACATTGCATTACAGTGGCGTCATGTCAGTGCTGCAGTGCAGGAAGCGGGGGGATGAGCGCCTATTTAGTATGGCGCCTGGATGCACTGACCCGTGAAGCGGGTCCCGTCTGCCCTGCCCTAAATCCTAACCCTAACCCTTACCCATGCCACTACCCTGAGAAGCAGAGCAGAGCACATTGTATGGGTACAGCAGTCGAAATTGAGAACTGTTATCATTTTGTATTACCCATTTTTGCATTAAAGGTGCTGTAATTGCTTATATCAATGTTTGGGAGGGGTAAGCAGGGAAGGGCAGGCTGCTGTTACTTTCTATGTCATGCTTGAATTTGTGCCAGAACTTTTATAAATTTATGTTTGTCATAACATAAATGGATGCTTTAAAACTAGTTGTTGTATTGTTTAAAATGTTCATTGTGAACACACCTATTTAATTGGTTTATTTGGAATTGCAATAACATGTAATTAAGTAAAACAAACAAAAAAATATTACCTTTGTCTCTAACGATAAATATATAAAAAAAAAATATGGTATGAACAATCACTCAATTTGTCAATCAACAATCAACAATTTGTCTGGTTTAAACATAGAACTTCTACTCACAGTTTTTGGAAGTGTTGACAAGACGTTCATGGTTGTTTGAATCTAGAGGAATAATATATACATTATATGAATGTTCTAGAAAAATCAAGGTACTTTTGCATTTGCAAATATGCATTTTGTCAACCATTTTCACAATTTTAAATTCCAATGTGGTTTACAAAATGGGTGGCAACTATAGTGAATATAAATGAAAGGGGAAAAACGAAAGAGGGTATAGTAAGACTCAAAATGTAGAGTCTTATTGAGGGAGAAACAGCTTCGGCAGGTCATCTTAATAATTATTTCTGTTCAATATTCACAAAACAAAGAGAGGGGCCACTTTTAAATGGGAAGGCTATTAATACAATGGGGCAATTACTACTACTTTCACTAAGGAGCAGGTATTACAAGAACTTTCAAAGTTGAAAGTGAACAAATCAATAGGACCAGATGGGATACATCCTAGGATACTAAAAGAGCTTAGAGGGGTGCTGGCAAAACCATTAACTGAATTATTCAACCAGTCACTAATATCTTTGGTGATTTCAGAGGACTGGTAAATAGCAAATGTCGTCCCTCTGCATAAAAGTGGAAGTAGGGAAGAAGCGTCAAACTGCCGACCAGTGAGTTTCACATCAGTAGTAGGGAAATTGATGGAAACACTGTTAAAGGAACAAATTATACAGTATCTTAAATCCAGTAACTTACAGGATCCCAAGCAGCATAGATTCATTGGGAGAAGATCATGTCAGACAAATCTTATGACTGTGTCAGTAAAGTAGCTGTAGCTTTTCTAGAATTTAGTAAGGTTTTTGTCACTGTGCCAAATTGCAGACTGTTAAATAAGCTGGAAACTTTGGGAATAGACTTAAAAATAGTAAGTCACAGCAGGTGTTGTCACATGCTGGGAGAAGGAGGACTCTGAAGTTTGAAGGGTGCAGCATTTTATTACAGGCTTTATACACAAAAAGTGAACAAGGCGAGCAAGCACCTTGGAATTGTATGAATTAACTTCTGTTAAATAACTTTAATGCACCATTTGGAGATTACTATTTCTTTCATATTTGGAATATTGCTCATGTGATCGCTACTGAGGATACTATATAGGACTTCATGAGCACTAATCAGGCTGAAATAGGACATTGCTGGGAGCAACTAGGCTGATGTATTGTGATATGCCTTATTGAAAAGTGGTGTTCCAGCTGAGCACAGTACTTGCTATAAGTGGTTTCATATACACTGACAGGTTACACTATGTTGGTTTACTATTTTGTGTCTTACAGGTATACACTGGAGTTTTAAGAGTTTTTAAGAAGTTCGTGGAAGAATCTGTTACAAGTATTGCTTAATAAGATTCTTGAGACAAAGGAATAACATTAAGAACTTTATTGAAAATATATCACAGTACATTGTGAGTTTTATTAAAGGAACTGTTCAACTACGAGATAAAGGATTTTCATGTGTAATACTTTCCTCACAAGGGATGTATTCAGAGATCCGTTTTTTAAAGGTACGCAATTATACGCACAGCCGGAGCAAAGAAACACCCACCAACAACCCCGACACTCCCCTCTCCCTGACATGTGGTCTGTGACATACGAGTCCATAGACCACTCTGATCTTTCCGTGCGTATATGTGCTCCGTCTGTGCGATTCTTGATAACCCCGCCTCCCCACACCCACTTTTATGTAAATTTTCCTGTACGTCTGATTTCCGTGCGTATTTCCATAAGTGCGATTCACATGTACATCTGTTAGGTACTTCCGTGCATATAGTCTATGTAAACTACGTACATAAAGTTACTAAGCATGCGCAGTTTATCCAATCCTGAAAATACGCACAGAACTTCCCTCAAAAACGGATCTCTGAATACGTCCCAAGGTGAATAGAACCTTTTGGATTTCATAAAGATATATCTACTGTGTATGAATGTTTTTTATTTTGGATTATTTACTGTAGAAAGGAATTCTTTTATTAGCTACAGAAGATACACTTATGTGTGAAATATTATTTTTCTGTGATATTTTTCTGACATCATTTAACTGTGATATTTTGAAGATCAGTTGGAGTTATATGTTATTATAATAAGCGCTATAATGACCATCCCATATTTTTATGTAGAATCTTTTCCTAAGGAACACAATTTTTGTGCTCTTTGAGAACAAAGGGGACTATAGGTGTTAAACCCTTGGAGTTGGTAATCAGAAGCTTTTAGGAGGGAGCGTAGGTCAGGTATCTATTTCTTTCACCTTACAACATTGTCATTTATAACAAGTAAGAATAAATTCCCTCTAATGGGCCTGATCCAGAGCTACGCTGGCCCGCTGGCTGTAAGTACTGCTCTGGTCCACACCCCCTGTCACTCCCCCTGTGTTGCGTAGTTACTCCCTTCTTAATTACCCTCCCCCCCGCCTAGCTTCCGTAACTACCCCTTCGCTGTAGTTACATACGCCGATTACACCGGGTAAAATATGCCCGGCGCATGCGCAAAACAGCAAAAAGTCAGGAGCCTAAGATTGCAAGAAAACAAACCTGCCAACAGCAAAGATCTAAGACCAATACGGACATATGAGGACAGTGACTATAGAAGGCAAATGTCTTGGAGACTTATCAGTCACTCTTGTATGCACAAACACATTTCAACTTTTGGACGAATTCAATAAAGAGCATGAAAGAATTTACACTAGCTCGCCTCCTTTGAAAGAATTTACACTAGTTCGCCTCCTTTTTGGTAGTTCATTTACAAAAAAAGAAAAATAAAGTGGTTAACTCGTGTTTAGCACACAGCAGACATGCATTCTCAAGCCGAAGTTGTCAATCTAAATTCCAGTGCATATGGTGTCTGGCTGGGAACTCTTTAGTCTAAAAGTCTAGATCCCTTCCCCTCTGCTGAGGCGACATAGCCTAACTTGGATATACATTTAGTCTGTTTTATTTTTTATGTAAGCTTTATGATATGATGCCCAAAATACATGTACACACTCAGTATTGTGTCTACTATATTGTCAACAGTTTGAACTCACTCTATTAGAATTCTTTCACCTCAGTTATTTAATGTACTCTATGTATCACTGGTAAAGGTGTAATGTAATGATGTGTGATGTAGGTAGAGGGATTTTTTGTTTTTCTTTTTGTTTTGTGCTATTTGTATCTAACTCGAAAATCTTATTAATAAATATTTGAATTAAAAAAAAAGAAAAAAGAAGGAACAGGAAAAAGAGGGGCACCAAAGCAAAATTTTAAAAAGAATTCAAGATAAAGGGATAACTAGAAGTGAATGGTAGAACAATTAGCTGGCGCAAGTGCAATCAATAAACATCTACTAGCACAAGATTCAAGTGTAAAGTATTAGATACTTTGGGCTGGATCCAGACTTAAGTAAGTGCTTGAAATTAATTACTCCTGGGCTAAACCATGTTGACTGCAGGGGAGTCATATTTCATCTATTGCAAACAGTATTAGAGTTGAGAGGTGATGTTTTCTATTCCAAGTCTAAATAACAGTGTGATAGTAAAGCTGGTCAGTATCTGTGTGTAGTAAGCAATTCAAAGATATATCCCTGCATGCAAAGAATACAATTAACTTGACTTTCTCTGCAATCAACATGGTATAGTCCAGGAGTAACTAATTTCAAGCACTTACTTAAGTCTAAGCCCATTGAGACAAGCTACACTTTTCAACGTTGAGAAATTTTCTTCACTGAATTAAGAACGTAAAAAATATTTTGCAGTAATATATAGGTAAGATAATGGAATTACCTATATTCTAACACTTTCCATAACGTCTAGGTGAAATATAATTATGTTTAATAGCCTGTACTCACAGTAGTTGGATATGTTGGCAAGGCTTCCATGGTTGTCTGAAACTAAATGAATAAAGTATATAGCTGAAAGCTCTACAATAATCCTTATTTTAAACATTTCCTTTTAACACCTTTTCATGCAAATATTATTTTGCATTTAAATAGCTCAAATTAGCAAAATTTCAGTTCATTTTTTATATCACAATCCACTACAATGGAACATTTATTATTCTGCTTCAAGTATAAAGTTGTCTTACAAAGTATTAAAGCAGTGGTTGAAGTGGAAATTTAGAAGTGGTGGTATGGACATTTCAAAGTGGGGATATAGGGCCAGATCCAGAGCTACGACCGCTAGAGTATTTTCGCTGGTCGTAGTCGTAAAAACGCAGTTTTGCATGTTCTGCACATGTGTGCGACAGATGTTATGAGCAGAAACTCTGAACGTAGTTACGAGCCTACCATAATCAGTGTAACTATGGATGAAGGGGCGAGCCAACCATAAGACAACCGTATTTATACTTCGGAGGCAGGGTGAGGCATTTAAATCGTACAGTATAGGCGTGTTTAGGCACGTAAGTACATGCAGCCATTACAGCCAACAGCAGTTATGCTTGGAAAAGTTAAAGTAGGGTTTGTAAGCGTAAAACGGGAAAAATACGTACGACCGAGGCGAGCGCCAAGGATAGTATTTACCGACACGTACATACGGTATGCGTTGAAATGTAAAGGGAACGTAGGTCTGGATCTGGCCCATAGAAACATAGAATAGGAGTGAATGCAGATTTATAGTTTTTCAATTAAATCAATGGGATATAATGATGTTATGGTAAATCACCATATACTACCCTGACTTTGTGCACTGCTAAACAGTAGATACTGAGAGACAGTTTCATTAGGCAACATGCTTTCCTTTGATAATTGCTATCATAATGTTATTATTGATCATATCATAATTTAAAGATTCTAATTTGGGGTTTGGTATCTACAGCCTTCTAGTTGAAATATTTTATTTAGATCCACATATGTATAAAACTTTGACAAGACTTCTATAGTAGCCTGGGAAAAAAGTATATGTTAGATGAACCTGCTAGACCTATCCAGGGGTGTAACAGCCATTACCCTTCCTTTTTCATTATAAACAGACAGTGTGATTGTATAATGGCGGGAATTGCTCATTGCATGCTGCTTTGGATACTAATGTCTCATTTCAACAATGCCATTTCAGCATGAGATTCTGAGACAATAAGATTATATTGTACTTGTCTCTAGAGGTGAATGTTTAATGTATTATTAATTTAATTAATAATATTTTATACCTGAAAAATAAGGGATGTATATATTCTGTGTAGAAGTTATTAAACAACAAATAGTTCTACATTCCTTCTTAAACAATTATGGACCTGATTCACACTTCAGAATCTGCGTATTTTTATGTGCGTATAATTAAGAACCTAAAGCCTTCTTAAGTGTGAATCAGCTCCTATAAGATTTAGGGATCCAGTTCTGCAACCAGAAATGTCACAAAACTATGACAATTAAAAAGGTAAGAGAGCAGAAACCACGTTTCAATGTTGTCATTTATGTTCTTAACATTCCAATTCCAAATGATTTTCATCGTCTTAAGATTAATATTTGATCATAAAATAATTTGGAAATTGTGGTCCAGTCTTTTGAAATACATAACTTACATTCACTGTTGTGGATAAAGTTGACAAAGAATCCATGGTTGTCTGAAAAAAGTATATACATATACCAGTGATTTATTCCTGATATTTAAAAGAAATAGCTGTTGGTCTTTCTTTCCCTGTTAAAGGCCATTTTACTTAATTCATAAAAAAATGGAACATGTACATAAACAATCAGAAAAGTTCCTGTACTCTACAATGTTATATGTACAGCCATAATTTAATGAAACTTCTGAGAAGGATTCTATGGTTCTTTTTAACTACATGAATGAAATATACATTACATGAACATTCTTGAATAATCCATAGTCATAAAATTGCATTATAAACATATTTTTCATGATAATTAGATAAAGTGAATTCCAAAAGCCAAAAAGATCAAACATATGTTAATTATATCATGATAACCAATGCACCACAATGCAACATTGCATTTATCATTTAGCTTCAAGTAAATATTGTTCTATAGCACTGCTTCAACAACTAATATCCTGTCCACCAGGACTGTCTTAAATGCACAGGGGACCTAATCAACCCATTTACAGGAATAAAAATGTAACCAAAACCTTTGAACATTAAAAGCTTATATATATAAGGCTCCCCAAAAGTACATGTTTCTCCTTGCTGGAGCACAGGTGTGTTCATTATTGACTGTTTAAAAGATCAACAGGTGGTATAATTATATACCTTGTTCTAGAGGGAGATCTGGAAAACATGCACTGTTGGGGAGCCTTGAGGACTGGTTTGGAAACCTATGATATAAATGATAATTTATCACACTGTGCCCCCCTTCATCACACTGCTGCCCCTTCATTATCACAATGTTTCCCTCTTATCATAACACTTTTCCCTCCCTCAAACTTTTGCCCCTTCTTGTGTGTCTTTACAGCCATCCAAACTCCTAATCTCTTTGTGTGTGTGTAAAGTTAACCTTTCTGTCCCCTCCTTGTATGTCCAGCCAGCCTTCTTATGTATGTCCACTCAGCCTTCTGCCCCCTCCTTATTTGTCCAGCAATCTGCACGCGCACACACACACTTATTTCTTGACTTTCTTTCCTGTTTTGTTTCTTACCTTGCTTCTTTCCTCCTGACCTGACCTAGGTTACTCCAGCACCATCATGATGGTTATGCAGTTGCACAGTGACCCAGACATATAGTGCCAAGCACTATGTCTGTGCTAAATGCCAGCTTATTACTAAAGCAATGCAGTCATGTGGCGTCAGGAGTGCTTGGTGCTATATGTCTGTGTTGCTGTGTGACTGCATACACATGGTGCATGGTTCCTGGGATCTAAGTGGAAGCTCTGATGCATTCAATGAAAGGTGAAACAGTGGCCTGCGGATTTTACTGGCAGCCCTTAGGGAGTATGGGATTACCCCGGCTCCCCTGCGGAAATGCAGGACAGTCAGTCTGAAAATGCCTTGACTATTGGGCAGCAGTGCTCAAGGGCCCCTAGATGTTTCAGCAATGGGATTTTGTCAGGGATAAATCAGTTACAAGTCTAGTTGCCTTTACATAGTACTTCTAAATGGCTTATTCAATCAAAGTCAAAGAATTACACAGCCCAAACAATGCTGCTGGCCAAAAGATAAAGAGCCTGATCCAGAACTATGATGTAGCGCTGAGCGTGCTAACGCTCAGCGTTACATCGCTGACTCCCCCCTGGCACTCCCCCTGTGCTGTGCGGTGGCCCCTTCCTTACGCCGGGTGAAGGCTACCCTAGCTTCGCCCGGCGTAAGGAAGGGGCCATAGNATTACACAGCCAATGCTGCTGGCCAAAAGATAAAGGGCCTGATCCAGAACTATGATGTAGCGCTGAGCGTGCTAACGCTCAGCGTTACATCGCTGACTCCCCCCTGGCACTCCCCCTGTGCTGTGCGGTGGCCCCTTCCTTACGCCGGGTGAAGGCTACCCTAGCTTCGCCCGGCGTAAGGAAGGGGCCATAG
>WWET01002144.1:273451-284022 GCA_011038615.1 Limnodynastes dumerilii
TTTCCCTGGCCCGCCGGTACTCCTGTCTGGACTTGTAACTTGTTTGACAGTGTGTCTCCTGGCGAACTATTGTCTGGACTTGCACTATTACCTCATCTGGGACTATCAGTTATCGTTACTTCTGTATGCACCCATCTATTATTAAACCTGCTCAATTCCATTTTAACCCAACACTGTTGTCTCCATCCCTGAAACCCGGAACCGATCCCAAACAATCATTGAACGTGACACTTGCATTTAATGATGATCCGGATTTGAGTCAAGCTTGGTTACAGACCCTCACTTCTTGCTCTAATACCCTCATTAAACTACTAATTAATTACAGAGACAATAAGGTACAAAAGGCCATAAAAGAAATTGAAAGTCTGAAAGAAGAATTGGAGCAATATTGTGATGATACATAAGTCTGTAAAAAATTAGAGAGGATGAATACTAAAATCTGTGACTATGAACTAACCATTATGGATGGAAAAGTGGATAAATTTAAAAGGGATCTTAATGATTATAAGACTGGACAAATCTATATTAGACCCAAAAACCAATCCTATAATAGATATCCAAACTCTAACAAGAAATTTATTAACTCCAAATCTAAGACCTACCAAAAAGCCCCTCCCAAGCTTAATGGTGTACAACCTCAAAGAGTTTCTGATAATGTGAATGATACGACTCACTCACCTTTAGTGACTGTACCATCCACTCTAGGCATACAACAGCCCCTACAAACCAACGGTGATAGATTGGGTGCAAAAAGAAAACAAACGGGGATTATTTTTTTACACAGGGCCAGAAATGAGACTTATCCCCACCACAGATAACACATCACAACCCTTACGAACCCTTCTTTCAGAACTCTTCAAAGAGACTAAAAGAGTTAGGGGCACACAGGGAGGGAAGAAATTAAAGTAAAAAATGAATAGTAACACCGATATTTATAACAACCAGGTTAACTATTCTATCAAAAATGTAGCTAAAAATCTTAACAACAGTGTAATTAATCTTTCAAAAAAAAACCTTACTCCGGCACAAACTTCCCTACTCCAAAAAGGTTTAACCTTTTCTCCCGAGACGGGTCCTAACTTGTTTGACTTATTTATGGAACTTAATCGATATACACATACCCTATTTGGAAAAAATATTTCCATACTCAAACTACTAAAAATCATGACAACAATCTTGACTGTACTATACTAGATAGAAACGAGAGGGAGTGTTTGGAGGATTTGGAGAGTTTGTGGTCCGAGAGTAATGTATATCACAAGACTAACTCGAAACTTTCCCCTAGTGAAATCTATGATTCTAATCAGTCTCACGTAATCCATAAGAATACCAACTTTAAGACACCCTTTGATTTTTTTCCCCTTAGCCAAAAAAGTGGGGCAATACAATCTTTTTATAGAAATACCTTAAATGACTTTAAACGAATGTGCTTGGCTACGGACCCTAAGAAATTACAATGCTCCAATTTGAACAAATGGGAACTCAGAGAACTTGGTTTTCTACAGAAGGACTCCACTAGAATTATCAGGGCCGCCAACAAAGGCGGTAGTGTAGTGGTTCTTGATAGCCAAAACTACCATGCTGAATCATTTCGACAACTACAAGATGAGTCCTTCTATAGACAACTAATACAGGATCCCACCTCTATATATAAAAAAGAACTCCAAACCATTTTGGAGTGTGCTCTGATGGAGGGCGTGATTACCCGTGACATTCACTGTTTTTTGTTAGTTTCTCACCCTATCACACCTATTTTTTATCACTTACCTAAAGTACACAAGTCCCTCACTGCACCACCGGGACGTCCCATTATTTCAGGTATAGGATCACTTACCTCTAATCTCTCTGCCTTTGTTGATTCCCATCTTCAGGGTCACGTTATTTCTTTGAAGTCTCACATTAAAGACACCACACACTATCTTAATTTTATTCAAGACATCACCTGGGATCCTTCTTATTCCTTTCTCACTTTAGATGTACAGGCACTTTACACCCACATCCCACACAAGTTAGGGGTGAAGGCTGTTGATTATTTTCTGTCACGCGACACTAATATGGACTCCAAATTACGTGAGTTCGTCTTGGAAGCCATAATGTTTATTCTTACTCACAATTATTTTCTTTATGGTGATAGCTTCTTCTTACAGATCGTCAGGACCGCGATGGGCACCAGGTTCGCTCCTAGCTTCGCCAACCTGTATATGGGCATGTTTGAAGATCTCATGATATGGCGAGGCCCTTTTGGAGCGAACCTGGTGCACTACGCGCGCTATATCGACAACATTTTTATTGTGTGGAAAGGTACACACGAGGAAGCTATCACCTTCACCTCTTTTTTAAATTCTAACACTTTCAATTTAAAGTTCACATCCACGTTTGATCACGAGACGGTGAATTTCCTAGATATCACGCTCTCCATCGATAGGGATAGAGTGATCCCTACGAATTACTCTAAACCCACAGATGCCTGCAATTATCTTCATTTTCGCAGTGGGCACCACCGTCCGTGGGTCAGGCACATTCCTTATGGTCAGCTCACGCGCATTCGACGTAATTGTGTAAAGGATGATGACTTTGCTGTCCAAGCACAGTCTATGATTACTAACTTTAGTAAGAGGGGATATCCAGAGGAACTTCTAACCGATTCCCTGATTAGAGCTAAAGAATTAAACCGTGAGGAGCTATTGAAGCCAAAAAGACAAACTAGAAAAAATTGTAAGGATACTTCATATCGTGACAAGATTTGTTTTGTATCTAAATATAATAATAAATCGAAAAAAATTAGTGACATCATCAATAACAATTTTCAAATTTTAAAATCAGATCCTGTTCTGGCTCCTCTCTTAGATGATAAACCCTGTGTCATTTTTAAGAAGAACAAGAACTTGAGGAACATTCTGGCTCCTAGTCGAGTCTTTGTTACCCCCATTGATATGGGAGGTACTGTAGCCATACCATCTAAACACAAAGGGTGCTACAAGTGTAACAGAAAAACATGTTTAACTTGTTCTTATATAGGGGATGGGATTACTTCATTTCATTCTCATGTTGGTAATATTATGTTCCCCATTAAACAATACATTTGTTGCGAATCTTCTTACGTTATCTACGTACTGCAGTGCCGTTGCGGCCTGCAGTACGTGGGTAGGACAACATGTAAGCTTAAGATTCGCTTTCGAGAACATCGTAACAACATTCTCAAACAATCTAAAACACATACATTGTATAAACATTTTGCTCAATTCCATTCCAATGATATTCAAGCCCTCTCTCTCTGTGGCATCGAACATATCGGTGAAACAGACAGAGGAGGCAATCGTTATAATAAATTATGTCAGAGGGAGGCCTTCTGGATATTCCAGTTACAAACACTGGTTCCAGAGGGTCTCAATGATATGGTTGAGTTTAAGGATACAGGTCACTAATCTGTTATACCCTTTCCTATTTTTATGTTTTGTTTATGAGTTATCTTTAATATGATTTAATTCAGGTTATTAGCGTGCAACCATTACATTGTATCTAATGCACTAAGCACAGCCTTTTAGAGGCTGTACACTGTGTCTACACGTACTCCATTTGGGTTTACTGTGTACATGACACACGTGTAATTCACACTTAGTTTAGTATGGCAGGATATTTCTCATTATCAGTATCATGTTTTGGATTGTGGATTTCTTTAGTTCTCCCTTTTTTATTGTGTTGTTTCCTTAGCTTTCTTTTTCCCCTTCCCTCCCCCCTTTTTTTGTTTTCATGGTATTTATCGAATATCCTCTAATATACTATGAATATATAATTACAACATTATGGGTTATTTACTGTCAGAATTATTTAAATTTTTAGTTTATGAGCCCTAAGACTAGTTCTGATCGTTGTTATAATTTACTGAGTAGTGTTCTGTACCCTATATATCTTCCTATCTCTGAATATTCACCCTGGTTTAATGTGAGGTTTTTTTGCAACCTTGTTTTTCTCAATTAATTTTTTTTTATTATTATCTATTATTTTTTAATTTCACTGTATTTATATGTTTTTATCTTATCTCTATTCTTATTTTTATTTATTTATTTTTGTTCTAATTTACATTTATTTATTTTTGAGCATATTTAATTAATTTTGAGCAATTTTATTTTCATATCTTATTTAAATTTATTTTTTCGTTGTGTATATATATTTTTCGTTGAATATATGGTAGTAATATCTCCAAATAATTATTTCACATAGAATATATCCGTTTTGTTCATTTGGACATGGCTTTTAACGGACTATGTTTATTGTCATTGTACAATTAATGAAATGAAAGTTTTTTCTGATAAGCTCTTTGCGACCGAGCATTTCTTAAGGGAGTTGCCTCAGTTAATATTTTTTATTGCTTTATGTTTCTTATTATTATTTTTCTTTTGTTGCAATTTGTATTTATATACTCTATTCATTTAGTTCTGTATTCTAAAGTTGTGCAACGGGCTATCGTTTTCAAGACAGCCAACATATACTTGAGACTTCAGCTCTATTTAATCACTGATTGCACACCTGTGGATTTCCTTTTTAAAAGACGGATTCTGTTACAACTCTTTCATCCGCTTTGAGAAAGCCCTTGTGTTGGGCGAAACGCGTCAGCGGTGACGTCACACTTACTCACCTGTGCAGATCAGCTGAACCTTGAGCTTCCAACAGTTGTACGGTCTTCGGCCCGTGGGTACACAGCTTTAGCGGGTGGCCTCCGCTCTCAGAACTGCGCTATACCCACGGTGAATTACAATCTTACCCTGGACCTTCTGTTTGGTTTGAAGCTGTTGGGATCGTGAGTATTGCACCTATTGAAGCACCTTGAGCGGGTACGTTATCCCACTAAGCACAGTGCACTTTACATAGGAGGCAACCTGCAGTCAGCAGCCGCAGGCTAGAGCGGTATTCCTCCTGCTACAGTGACTTATTCATCTTGCCTAGAAGGGATTTATCCCTCTTGCCTCATCACTGGTATAAACTGCACCTTAAGGAATTTACTCTTTGCTACAGCCTTGTTACTGTGCTACCTCCGGACATTGTGCAATTTTTTCTACCCCGCATAACCAGGACTGCATCTTATATACAGCGATACCCATATCCCTCATTTTAATTTTCTGCTGTGCACAGCTTATATTGTTGAATATGTTTTTGTTTTAGTTGTTTATTTTATTCTGTCTTTATTAAATACTTTACATTATTTAGCTCGGTCGCAGAGACAGCTTATACTGTTTATTATGTTTTTGTTTTAGTTGTTTTATTTTATTCTGTCTTTATTAAATTGTTATACATTATTTAGCTCGGTCGCATAGTGTTTACTTAAAATTGGTAACTATTAGCGCTGTGGTTTTCTCTTGATACATTTTATTTAATTCACTTATAAACAGAACATGTACATAAAGAATCAGAAAAGTTCCTGTACTCTACAATGCTATATGTACATCCATAAAGACGTTTGACAGGCTATCAGACAAGTCAACGGCATGTGAGTGCAATCTTTTCCTCTCTCTGGTTAACTGTATACTACACCATATTGTAGCGCTGTCTCTGTTCTCTCCCTCTTTCTACTGACGCTGACCCAGGACACCAATGACCTGCTTCTACAACACTGGATAATAGAGATACATCATAGACATTACTGAGAAATCTCAAAGTGCCGAGCGCTATCACCCTCAATTTTTCACATTTGAACTGTTTTTATTAGTGACTATTGGGACACTAGCAGGGAGCAGCTGGCAATTTAACACTACCCAGACAGAGATTGGAGCACAGACACCCAGACTTCTCTGTAGTGAACACACCTATTTTATTGACATGTTTCTTATTACAATAACATGTAAAAATAAATCATAATAAATTTCTCTTTGCTGAAATAATGATCCAAGTCATTAACCAAAAAGGTGTCACAGAAATCTGGCATCAAAATAAAAGTAGAAAAGAAGAATTTCCTCTGCTTAACAACATTAATTGTTTGTTTATTTCTTTATATTTTTCTGGTTAATCAGTTGCAGTTTAAAAGAGTTCTCTGACTATTATGTCTGGCTGAAATATAGAACTTGTACTCACAGGTGTTGAAAATGTTGGCAATGCTTCCATAGTTGTCTGTAAATAAATGAATGAAATATATATCATGTAAACATCGCAGTATAATCCATATAGTTTTAAAATTGCATTACAGTCATCTTTTCATAATAATTACAAATTAGAATTCCTAAAGCCCATAAAATCCCCAAAATTTTAATTATATTACCATCAACATTCCACCACAATTGTTAATTTTCAAGTAGATCAGTACATTTATTATGTTACTATGTTATGTTATTATTTCAGGATTTAGTTGTTTTTTTTTGTTTTTGGTTTTTTTTGTATCAGCAAGAAAAGGAACTGCACCAGTCTAGGAAATTCAAATCACCTGTGTGGTATAAGCAAAACTTAACACAACAAAAACTCAGGATCTACCTGAGTTGAACAAACCACACTTATAGTGTTGCTTTTTTAAGTAATAATTAATTCTTGTGTCTCATCAATTCATAAAAACTTTAAATTTTATTGGTACATATTAATTTAATAATATCTTAAGGAGACGAAATATTACAAAATATCTCGAGTTAACTCCTCCAAAATTCATTGCATACAATTATGTGACAAAAAGTGCCTCACATTTAGGGCCTCATTCATTCAAATCGCGTGATTTGAGCTTAAAAAATCACCAATCTGGATTCATTAAGCTCAAAATCACGTGATTTGTGTTAAACAAAAAAATCGCCATGCCAAACATCGCTGGACAGAAATCATCCAGATGTTTGCCATGTAAAAGACAGAAAAAAAACAGCCCTGTATTCACTAAAGGAGATTTGAACAAATCGACTTCAGTGTGATTTGAAATGACCAAAAATAAAATTGCAGCCAGAGAGGTGCGATTTTATTGTGATTTCAACTCGGGACTGACAAAAACACATGTCCATATAACAGACTTGTGTTTTTGTCTGTGTAAAACCAAAGTGCAAAGCTGCCCCTTGTAGTTCTATCAGCACTACATGGTAAGACTTCTAACCATGCAGCGCTGCGTGTAGTGTGGGGAAAAAAAACACAAAGCACAAAACATACATTAAGCCCTTAAATCATTTAATAAAGTATGCATGTAAAAAAAAAAATATTCCCTAACTAATTATGTTCCCTAAATGTGTGCACTTACCTCTGATGGTCATCTCTCCTAATCTAACTGTAATGTAATGTAGTGTGTGTCATAATAAAATTAATAAAAGGTTTGGGCACTCACTGTTTGATGTCAGCATCTTGGGAAGCGTTCTGTTCTTCATTGGAGTCTGTGTTCAGCTTGCTTGAAGTGTCCGGTCCGGTTCTCTGGATAACACTGCCTGGATGAAGAAGAGGAGGTTCCCAGCATCTTGGCAACAGGAGAACATCCAGAGAACCGGACCGGGTACTTACAGCAAGCTGAACCCAGAAGATCAAAGACTCCAATGAAGAACAGAATGCTTCCCAAGATGCTGACATCAAACGGTGAGTGCCCAAACCTTTTATTAATTTTATTACAACACACACTACATTACATTACACTTAGATTAGGAGAGATGACCACCGGAGGTAAGTGCACACATTTAGGGAACATAATTAGTTAGGGAATATTTTTTTTTTTACATGCATACTTTATTAAATGATTTAAGGGCTTAATGTATGTTTTGTGCTTTGTGGGGGTTAATGTATGTTTTGGGCTTTGTGTTTTTTTTTTTCACACACTACACGCAGAGCTGCATGGTTAGAAGTCTTACCAAGTTGTGCTGATAGAACTACAAGGGTCAGCTTCGCTGATCCTTGTAGTTCGATCAGTACAGCATGGCTAAGGCTTTAAGCCATGCCGCACTTAGGTTTTTTTCCAATCTCACGCGACTTGCTGCGATTTGTTAAAGGGCTAATCACGGTGGTTTTCTATTGAAAAACACCATGATTTAGCCCTTTACAAAGCACACAACATCGCCTGAGATTAGAAAAATCGCGGCCAAATCGTTTTTTAATGAGTTTGGAAGTTTAAGAAAAAAATTAAGGCTATATTGCCGCAATGTGCTGCGATTTGAAATCGCAGCTAAAATTTGTTTTTAATGAATGAGGCCCTTAGTACCAGGTAGGAAAGCTGACAGAAAGATCAACACATTCATAAATGCACATGTAGTAAAGATAAATTACAATGTTGCAAATCTTTAGACTGTATAATCTACAGGGTTAGAAATCAATTTCATCAAGCTGGACACCATTAATATAATTAATACAGTGTCATGAAGATACGTTATGGTATCATGGAAATACATTACATAAAAGATAAAGTTTTAACTCAAAATGTATTTAATTTAATGAAATGTAATACTTAGAGATAAGGGTATGTGGCTATTCATTATATTAATTACAGCAAAACATATACAATTGCTTATTAAGCATCTGTGAAAAGCCCATTCTTTAATGTACATGATACATATTGCTCAGTTAATACTTTGGCAATCATGGTATAATCTTTTGATGAAAATATATAACTTACATTCTCAGTTGTGGAAGTTAGAAAAGTTTCCAGAGTTGTCTGAAAAAAGAAATTGTAATATATAATTAATTAAACCAATAAATTATGCAAGATATATAAAAAAAATATCTGATGTACCCCTATTCATTTTAAATACCATTGTACATTATTTATCATATTTTTACAAGTTATAGAATTAAAGTGTTATAGAAAGAACCAAGAGGCTATTAATTAATGATATCACAGTCCTCTACAATGAAACATGACATTTATCTTTCAGCTTCAATTATAAGGCTGTCTCACAAAGTACTAAACAACAGTGGTTGAAGTGGAAATTTAGAAGTTGTGGTATGAATATTACATAGTGGTGATATAGAAACATAGAAAATAACAGAAGTAAATGGAGATTTATAGCTTTTCATTTAAATAAGTGGCAGGAGTGATGGTATGGTATATCACCATATACCGCCCCACTTCTTGCAGTATTATTATTATTATTATAATTAATAATCATAGAATAATTTAAAGATTCTTAGTTAGGGTTTGGTATCTGCAGCCTTTTAAATATTAAAATATTTAAAATATTGAACTTACATCTGTATAAAGTGTTGACAAGGCTTCTATAGTTGTCTGGGGGAAATACGTATATGTTAGATGAACCTGGCTTATCCAGGCAGTTAATAGCTACAGTATTACCCTTCCCTTAAAAAAATGCATTACTGATTGCATATTTATGTAAAGCAGACAGTATGATTGCATAATACCATGGTGAGAATTGCTCATTGCTTACTGCTCTGGATTCTAGTGTCTCATTTCCGCAAGGCCATTTCACCACAAGATTCTAACACAATAATATCATATTGCACTTGTTTCTAGAGGTGATTGAATGTTTAATTTATTATGCATATAATTGAATGATATACCTGCAAAATTAGGCTGTATATATTCTGTATAGAAGTTAATAAACAGCAATAAGATCTACTTTGCTTCTTAAATATCTATATGGCTTACAGATTTAGTTCTGTGACCAAAAGAGAGCAGATACCACCTTAAAATATTATAATTTTTGGGTTTTTTTACAATCCGATTTCAATAAGATTTCCATCCTTTCCTTAAGATTAATATAAAATTTATCATAAAATAATTTGGACATAGTGGTCTAGTCATAACTTACATTCACTGTTGTGGATAAAGTTGATAAAGAATCCATGGTTGTCTGCAAAAAGTATATAAGTATACCAGTGATTTATTCCTGATATTTAAAAGAAATATCTGTTGGTATCATGTTAAAGGCCATTTTATTTAATTCACTTATAAACAGAACATGTACATAAAGAATCTGAAAAGTTCCTGTACTCTACAATGCTATATGTACATCCATAAAGACGTTTGACAGGCTATCAGACAAGTCAACGGCATGTGAGTGCAATCAATCTTTTCCTCTCTCTGGTTAACTGAATACTACACCATATTGTGGCGCTGTGTCTGTTCTCTCCCTCTTTCTACTGACGCAGACCCTGGACACCAATGACCTGCTTCTACAACACTGGATAATAGAGATACATCATAGACATTATTGAGAAATCTCAAAGTGCCGAGCGCTATCACCCTCAATTTTTCACATTTGAACTGTTTTCATTAGTGACTATTGGGACACTAGCAGGGAGCAGCTGGCAATTTAACACTACCCAGACAGAGATTGGAGCACTGACACCCAGACTTCTCTGTAGTGAACACACCTATTTCATTGACATGTTTCTTATTACAATAACATGTAAAAATAAATCATAATAAATGTCCCTTTGCTCAAATAATGATCCAAGTCATTAACCAAAAAGGTGTCACGGGAATCTGGCAGCAAAATAAAAGTAGAAAAGAAGAATTTCCTCTGCTTAACAACATTAATTGTTTGTTTATTTATTTATATTTTCTGGTTAATCAGTTGCAGTTTAAAAGAGTTCTCTGACTATTATGTCTGGCTGAAATATAGAACTTGTACTCACAGGTGTTGAAAATGTTGGCAATGCTTCCATAGTTGTCTGTA
>WWET01002145.1:11851-22657 GCA_011038615.1 Limnodynastes dumerilii
TATATATATATATATATATATATAACTGAAATTGTGTGGAAATCCATATCCACTGTTCTGCATTACATTGTTTTGGTTAATCACAACCATATAGTACATGGCCTATTTTATGCTGCTCTTTTGATCCCTATAACACTCATTTAATAGCAGGGAGTTGTGCCTTTTCAAATGTTTCTTTGCTAGACATTTTGACAGAATTATCTCTCCTAACTGCATTAAAAATAAAACAAACTCAATATTTGCTTTAATAAGAAATAAGTTGTTGCTTTCGGTGCTCAATAACTACGCCGTCTGGATGAGTTCTTTAGATCTTAACATCCCCCCCTCCCAACCCTACCCCTTCCTTCCCCCCTATCCAATAAAACTAGACTATGTTCTTCGGTTGTTGTACCGTATACTCCTTGTGTAGAAGCTATTGCGTTCAAACATTGTTTATGCACAAGCTGTCTCTAAGGGCCTCTAGCTATTCCTTTTAGTCTATTGACGCGTTGATTTTGCTACTGGACATCCTAAATGTTCATTACTGTTTTGTATGTGCATTTCTATGTACTATATGCCTTTGTTTCGCTATGTGTGTAAACCAATAAATAAAGAATAATAAAAAAAAAAAAGAAATAAGTTAATCATTTTACTGCATACTTCACAATATTCACCTAGTTGAAGGGCCATAATGCTGGACCTTTACTTAAGGTTTAACTGTATTTCCTGGTTTATTTATAGATGAAAGTTTATTTATACAAATGTTTTGGTAAAACCAATATGAGAGAAATGATTGCATTTTTTACGTATTTACTGAAGATGACTGTTAATCTTGATGCCATTCGTTAAAAGTCTCAAGAAAAAACAGTAGGTGAAATTATTATTATAACAAAATCTTGATAGACTTTAGTTAGGAACCAAACATCTCCCAAACATTTTTAGAAAAAAAGTAAAATCCCAACTGCAGAGTGGCTGCTGTATTCCTATGGTGCCCATCTATGCACAGATTCCAGTGCTTCTTGTGACTCAACTGTACTGAAGCAATAAGTATGGAGATTTGTAATGCATTATTGACATTATACATCCGCTCCGAATTTGCAGAACATTAAGGGCCCGATTCAATTCAACGCAAAGCACACGTTATTTTGGTTGCAAAGCTAAGTGCACCTAAAACTGGATATTACGGTTGCCAAAATATGCTGCTTTTAATATGCATCTTTACAGGGCGCACATTAATATCTACGCTAAAAATCTGCAAAAAAAAATAACACGGGCTTCGCATTGAATTGAATCAGGCCCTTTTAGTCTTGTGAGGGAGGCTGTTTAGGAGAACGCAGCTCAACTCAACCTGGTATTATTCAATAGATGTTAGATGCTAATTGTTCAGAGCCATAACTACTGTTAATTACAGATCTTACTACTTAGTACACAGTTGTTGTTGGCATCAGACACCCACATTGGAGGGGAATTCTCTATTTATCTAATGCTTTCTGACTAGATGTTTTCAATAGACTGTTTATTTGGTTGCCCTTTCAGTGACTAAATGGCCTAGTAATAAACTGAGCAGCCCAGTGGCTGGCTGGCTTCCAATAGAACTTGAACGGCTCTGAAATTTGTAATGCAAATTCTAAAGACTGCATGGAAGTCAGCCGTCTACTCAAAATGAACAATCTATAACTGTTTATACATTCAGTATATAGAAATTCTGAACATCATGTTCTCTAGATTGTCAGAGAAACATCAGATATTCATATTAGGGGACTGGAGCCTCAGATCTCGCACCAGATTCACTTTTTTGCTAGTTTTGCGTGCATATTTTTAGGTTCGGATTAACTGCGCATGCGTAGTAACTTTTTCCACGCAAGTTACGTGGGATTTAGGCAGAATCGCACTTAGTGACACACGTACGGATGGGCGTGGCTGTCTTCCGTACATGCAAAGTTATGTGAAAGTGGGCGGTGGGAGGCATTCAAATGGCCTTTTAAGGGCGCAGTTGGTAGTAATTTACGCACATACGTAAGGAATTTGTGCACGTAATTACACAAGTAGAATTAAGGGTATCCTATGAAAATATGTCCGAGCGAGGGGAGTGTCATGGGTGTTGCCTTTCAACGTACGTGCGTTTATTTGCATACTTTATACACACGCATCTGTGAATCCGGTCCCTCATCCTTAAGTGATTGCATCTTCAAAGCCGACATACAGGGTTTACAGATCTGCTGTATCCATGCACAATCACACGACTAACTACTCCCCTTGCACAGAGGGACATCCAAATCCCAGGGACTGAAAACTGGGAATAGCAGCAGTGCGGAAGTCTGGATATGGATGCATCAGGAGGGCAAAGCTACAGCCTCACTGTGGGAAGGTGTCAGAAGGGCCGTTTCATTTATGCACTCTGATTGGCTGGTTCAAATGTCTGCGCAGAATGCAAAAATAGCATGTGGATACAAGGGGAAAATTGACCTTGAGTATCAGGTCCATTAATATTGCATTCAATTGAGACTTAATAAAAGGGGGTGTTTTTTTTAATCTCTAGGATCTGAAAACGCCCACTTTTGGTATCCAGAGTTCTGTTTCTTTTAGGGTTAGTATGTAAATAGTACAGTAAGGGCATGCTAATTGCTCTCCATATTATCAAGACTTCTAAAAGAAGTCTTATCCAGGAGGACCTGATCTTAAATCTATATGAAGAGCCTCCCCTCGCTTGTATGGAGGGCTGGCTCCTCACTGCTACTGCACTTAGAACTCATCATAAGTCTGGAGTCTTCCCATTATTATTATTATTATTATTATTACCATTATTTTTATTATTACCATTATTATTATTATTATTATTATTATTAATAATAATAATAATAATAACAACAACATAGTATTGTGTGCATAGCCAAAGATTCTTCCCATTGTTATTTATTATTATTACCATTATTATTATTAATAATCATAATAATAATAATAATAACAACAACATAGGATTATGTGCATAGCCAAAGATTCTTCCCATTGTTATTATTTATTATTATTATTATTATTATTGCCATTATTATTATTATTACTACTATTTTTATTAATAATCATAATAATAACAACAACATAGTGCACAGCCAAAGTTAGATTTCCTCAGTGAGTAAAAAATATTCATCTTTTTTTATTAATATTAGAAGTGTTGTTATTCTTGTATAAGTAATAGAAAATCCCAATATCATAGACATACTATGTAGACTGACTATAGGAAGTCTATAGCACCTCATTGCTGTGCCCCATCCTTTTTATTGTAACTAAAACAATAAGAGGAGAAATGTTTCCTGCGCTGCTGACCTTGGAGCAGCTACAAAGTGGTGGAACGCGGTGTGACATCTATTACCCCTCTATAAAGATACACAGAAAAGTATATTCACTAATTTAGAGAATATGTACACAACCTTAGTAGCGCTGAGGGGTCCGGAGAAGTAGGTGCGGGGGCATGTGTATCTGCACCTACAGATCACACACATAAGTATGTATCCGGTCCTTTGATGCTAAGATACTGTTTACACCTATGAACTTTGTTTACTTATTTACTACTTAGAACTCTTGAAAAGTTTTAGTGACTTATTGGATATTTCTTTCTAGACGAGAAAAAATACACAGCACAAAACTAGGAACACCACAAACTCCATATTTATAACATTTATTTCTTGATTTCTGTGCACATTTTTTATATTTCACTGATAGATGATATTTGTGGCATGGAGCTGGATCCAGACCTTGTGAAGTGCATGAACTTAGTTACTCAAGGGCTAAACCCTGTTGATTTCAGGGGGAGCCAAGTTAATTGTATTCTTTGCATGCAGGGATATATCTTTAAATTGCTTACTGCACAAAGATACTGACCAGCTTTACTATCACACTGTTATTTACACTTAGGATAGGAAACATCACCTCTCAACTAAAAAAAAAAACTAATACTGTTTGCAACAGATGAAATATGACTCCCCTGCAATCAATATGGTTTAGCCCTTGAGTAACTAAGTTCATGCACTTAAAAAGGTCTGGATATATGGTTTAGCCCTTGAGTAACTAAGTTCATGCACTTAACAAGGTCTGGATCCAGCCCATGGGGCCTGATCCAGAACTACGCCGATGCGCTGTGCTTACTAAAGCGCAGCGTATCAGCGTCTACTCTCCCCGACACTCCCCCTGTGTGGCCGTATTTTCCCTTGCTTACGCCGGCTGAAGGCTACCCTAACTTCAGCCGGCCTAAGCAATGGAAAATACGCTCGCACAGGAGCGTTAGTAAGCTAAGCCCTCCCTCTTTCACTCATTAAACTAACTCCCCCCGCCCACCTTCACTAACCTTAACGTTGTAACGCTGGGGAGACACCCCCTCCAGCGTCACTACGCTGTTCCTACGGATGCCCGATCGTTGATAGGGCATTGCCGTAGCTACGCCGGACAACATCTGCCCGGCGCATGCACAGATCGGCTTTACAGCTGATCTTACGCCCGCCGTAGCTAGTACAGCGGGCGTAGTTCTGGATCAGGCCCATGGTGAGGGGTTACCTTTTTATTGTAACTATTGTTAATACTTTAAAAACCTCTATACTTTTATATGCCATCTATACTCTTATTTGGCATCTATACTCTTATATGCCATCTAAACTCTTATATGCCATCTATACTCTAATGCATACAAAATGCTCTTATCTGCCAGAACAATCATTTGTCATTTAGAACAAAGCTTATGGACAAAAGCAGGTACGTAATGTCAGAAAATCTAGTTTATTTTCTCTTTCATGCGCCCTCCTACACTTTAGCATTTTTCCATAGAGGATAACAATTACTGTTTATTTTCTTTCGAATGATAAATGTGGGTCTGGCAGCAGTGAATTGTTCAGAATGAGCTGAGTCGGGCACCCCTGTGTGTAGGGTGGATGTCCATGTATAGGTTACATATAAATGTAATCCTTTATTCTACACCAGGATTCTTGGTTCCAGTCGTTTAGTTTGCCTTCCATTTCAGCTAACTGATAGATGAAGGAAGCCACCACTCTGTTCTATGTTACACTTCTGTGGTTTACCTTCTTTCACGTTAATAAGATGTGTAAGCTGGAAAGTGTCTTCACAAGATGTGCAATAAATGTCTTATATTGTAGAGAGGGGCTCTCATTTTTCACTTTAACCATTGTTTTATGGTAAGAATGACGGTGTATTATTAATGCTAACTGTCGGGTGTGGGTTTTACATCTATTATCAATCTGCTTGTATCTGTTAGCCTGTGATTCTGTAACTGTATGGTGTGACTTTTCACAGTCAGATTGTTAGCTTCTCCTAAAACAGCTTTTTAATTCAGTTCCAGGCATCCTCTGTTCATCCAGCAACCGGCACATCTCACCCTGCCTGCTGATCAGGCTTTCATCCAGAGATGACAGCTACAGCTGCCCAAAAGTGCCTGAAGAATGATAAGGTGGATGAAGCACAAGCTTTAGCCAGGAGCTGTGCCGGAAGACCTGATTTTAAGCCTTGTGATGGGCTCTCCATCTGTGCCACCCACAGTCATGGCAAGTGCTTCAGGCTCCACTGGTGCTGTCACTTGGGCTGGTGCCACTGTAAGTCTATATAACTCTATGCTGCTGTTACATTTTACTTTGCATGTTGTGAAATGATCATCTAAACACCTCAAAGATATAGTGCAGGGGAGCATTGTGGCCAGATTTAAATGGGTTATTTTCAGACGTCTTTCAGAAAAAATTGTTCCTATGCTGTTGAATTAAAGATGAATGTGAGCATTATCGGTGTAACTGGTATTACAGTGTGTCACCCTGTCTCTTACCCTGCTCTTATAAGTCCTCTTTATTCTCCCCTTGTCTTTCTAATCCAGTGGCTCTTTATTAGTTTATCGGGGTTTAGGATTAGCTTTCATTGTAGTCCTACATTTACTTCTATGTTTTACCTTAATGTGTAGTCTATTGCAGTTATGTATGTATTGTTTTTACCTTTTCTGAGCTATGGCACTGCACATACTTATACATTAGTAATCACAAGAAACATATTAGACTATAGCTTATTTTTGTATTCCCTTTGTTTTCTCGTAGTAGGTGTGATAGGGCTGAGAGCTTGAACATTTTGGATAAATATCTGTCTGTCAGGATTGTTTTACAATACATCCTTGGTCATTGCAATGCTGGAAACGACAGACTGAAAATCAGTGTGGAAAACGGAAAAAGCCACTGCTAGATTGTAATCAGCCTTTCCATATTCCATTTTAACGTTGTTTGTTTTGTGAATTGAAGGTAGTGTCCCTTCAGGTTACATTTTATTTCTTTTTCCCAATCATTTACTTCAGCAAAAGTCAACAGCTTTCTAAAGGAAACATAATTGCCGTTGTAAAGGTTGATTGGGGCACAGATAATATTTCAGTGAAGAGGTAAGTCCTAGAAATTGAGGTCAAGGTCTGGAGCTAAAGGGAGAAAGAGCTGTTAGAGACAGATCATAAAAGAAATCATACAGCTTCTGTTCCTAGGAAAGATATTTTGCCACAACTAATAACGAGGCTGCTGGAAACTGTTCAGATCCCAGCATCCCATCCAGCCACACCTATTGTGGTAGTACATACACTAATGGAATTACAGCACTGCCCATGTCCCCACTGGCCTTGGTCTATGACTTCCTGATTACCAATGTGCAGTGCCACCTTCCCTGTAACTAATTAAAGGGCATTAACAAAATACTGTTCAATAATAATGAGATATTAAGAATATACCCAAGGCAAATGCAACTTTTGGTTGTATTCTTTGTGCCAGATCTGATCTTGTACAGAGACTTTTCTTGTCCTATAACTCTCTATTAGGACACACTTTGCCAATATGTAATCTGGGGTCAGAAATGTTTGTAGCTGTTTTCTTTGAGTGCAAAACCGCTTCCAGCATGAAAGTTCTGTAATAAATACAGTTATTTGCATTATGGGCCAATTCCAGAGCTACGTTTCATTGTGTATTGTATTTACTATGCACTCCCCTAGACACTCCCCTCGCGGGTACGTACTTTGGTCGTTTTACGCTTGCCGAAAACTACCTTAACTTTACACAGCGTAAGTACTGGCGTACGTAAGGGCTACACGTACGTACCTGGCTAAGCACGTCCATACTGTATGATTTACATGCCTCACCCCGCCTCCGAAGCGTAATTACGGGTGTCGTATGGTTGGCACGCCCCTTCGGACGTAGTTACGCTGTTGATACGAGGCAGGTATGTGCGTTCAGAGTTACGTGGCGTAACATCTGCCGTGCGCATGCGCAGTACATACAAAATAGCGATTTTACGTCAGCGGCTAGCGTAAATAGTTCTGGATATACCCCATGTCTTTACTCTTGTTTTAATGACATTTTAATGTGCATTTACAGTTCTTTATCTACAACATTCATGATGGTCTGTGGTTAGAATATGCAGCTATGGGTCTACATTAAAATATCCAAATCACAGGAATCTCTGCTCAGGGGAATACTATTTAAACCACTAATACTGACTGATATAGGGCCGTATTCAGAGATGCCTTTTTTCAAAAGGACGCAATTATACGCACGCACGTGACAAGCCAACACCCACCAACACCCATGACACGCCCCTCTCACGGCCGTGCATACTTACGCCTCCTTAGAGCACCTCCAACTTTACGTGTGTACTTACGTGTGTATATGTATGCCATACGTGTGTTTCTATGTAACCGCGCCCTCAAAGACTCATTTAAATGCCCCCCCACCCTCTTTCACGTAACTTTTCAGGTACTTATTTCAACCCCGCCCCTCCGTACGTATGTCCCCAAGTGCGATTCACATGTCCCTGCGTAAAGCAGTTATGTGCGTATATTCTACATAACTTACATAAATAAAGTTACTACACACGTGCAGTTAAAACGTACCTAAAAATACGCACGCAACTCCATGTGAAAACGGATCTGTGAATACGGCCCAAAATGGCTATATAAAGCCGTGATAACTGATAACGATGTATTGTTTATTTAAATCCTTAATTGTGAAAAATGTTGGTTATATAAAGCCCTGATTATCAATGAAGCAAATAGAACTTCAGTACATAAAAAAAACATGTATTGCTGCAGATACAACTAGCAAAGAATGTCAAATCTAGGAGTAAGGGGAATGTGTTTAATGAATCAGCAAAGATGTGAACCAGTTGACCTCAGTATTAGCCAGCTAAAGGTTAGCCATTGGCCCATCTACGCATGTATGTGCTAATCTATGCTCTTGAAAAATGAATTGTCCAGCGTTCTTTCTTATTATGTGGAAGTTAAAGTGAAAATATCCCATTCTTTTTCTCTAAATCTGATTTTTTAAAATAGAAATTTAAATATAACAACAACATACAAACACATTGGCCTCATTTGTTTCACTATATGAATAAAGGACAGTAGGAGAACAAACCGGCTCTACGCCTTAAGAGCTTAGATGGTTAATTAAAATAAAAAAAATAGACAAATTGTGAGCGGCAGACTGTGACTCCAATTCCTAATGTGTTTGCACATTGGGCTGGATCCAGACCTAGGTACGACAGAGGACTTACACAAGTCATTTGCGCAAGTCCCCTGTCTCAGAGCATCTGCGCATGCACGCACCAGATGTTCGTATAGCATCCCTACAGACGTGCGTAACTAAGTTACGTATGTCAGTAAATACGCTGAAGGGGCTGACCCTTCCTTTACGATGGCCATATCTCCGCAATACACTCAGGGAACCCCGTTACAACTAGAGTTGCGTCTGTATGGAAGGTAGTTATTTGGACACGTAAGTTTGCTACTGACAGTGGGGAGTGCGTTCCCTGCTATGGCTGCATAACTACGGACCCCCCGCATGCACGTAAAGCGTGAGGAGGTTTGGATCTGGCCCATTGGAGATTTGTTAACTCTTTATGCCCAGACACCCACCTATAATCCGGTGTCCTGCTTGGTGCTACATTCTCAGCATTATTCAGAACGCTTCTTGGCTAAAGTGACTTTCAAGCAGTGAGTGCAGATCCCACTGTTTAACTGCGTAATCACCCTCATAAACAGGCAGTCATTGCATTGCATAAAAGTGTCTCTCTCTGCTGGATAACTTCCTTTTATTTTTGTCAGTTAGTTTGATGACAATAAATGCATTGGAGTGTACATGTCTATTCTGAGATTCCATTATAATAAAGAAGATCCGAAGACGGCTCCCCACTGTATTCACGCATTCCCATCGCTCGCACGGAGTTCCAATAGTAGGATCCTGCCTTAGTATTTCAGATCTGTATTTATTTAAAATGGCAATGGATCTGGAGTCTGGATAGCTCAGGCTCCCGCGTCCACTCCTCTACTCTAAATTGTAATAAGCCCCTTCCACTTGAGAGCTCAACATCGAATGATGGCAATTGGATGTTTGGATTGGACGGTTTTGAATTCCGTTTACAGAGCTTACTGCTTACGCATGCATAAATCACAACATTCTTTCCACTTTTTTCTAATTCAGAAAATATCCACTTTTGAACCCAGTCCGAAGAATCCCTTAATAAGTAAATATTGTTAAATAACATGTTTAAAATGATGGTATTATTAATTTGCCATTAATATACAGTATTCATTTAGTTAATTAATTGATTGATTGATTGATTGATAGATTGAAACCAGTATTTTTTATATTGGGGTTATAACTTTGGTATTGAATTGATTTGCAGTTAATATTAAGGATAAACATGCCAGCTTTTGTTCACTGTTCATGGTATGATACTTCATCATATGTATAATTTCTGTCTTATGTTGAACAAACTTTCATGTATCTATTAGAGTCTATAAAAGTGGACCTGAAAATACCTGAAAATCTGAATATGCTTTTTCCCTATCAGTTCTTTTTTATGCTGGGTGTATAAATAAAAACGTAGACATGTGGGACAAGACTGTGAGCTTCCATTGTAACGTGTATTACAGATGTAAGAGCTTTTGGTTGCTATCATTTATAAAATGAGCTGGTACATTCAAAATGATAGGTATATATATATAAATGTGTGTGTGTATATATAGAGACCAAAATATATTAGCTCCGCGGTACTAAAGAGGATCAGAATGTGGGCGCTCAGATATTTTGTAGTGATCAGGCCTCCCACGCTACATATGGCTGTTCATTGCTGAGTGACAAGCATGCCATATGTGCCCAGTTATCAGAACAGCTAGAGAACACTGGGCACACTACCAGAATCAATGCTACATATTGCAGCAGAGCTACTGTACACTTCTCACTAGATGAAAAGGGGTTAATCTGGGACATTGAGGCATTGCCAGATAGACCGGGAAAAAGGCTCACAAAGAGCCTATTAAGAGGTACGTCTTCAAAAAAAACAGGCATTATATTTCCCTATCCGTTTGCCTTTTGTCTGTACAGAATCTTGTGGTTTCCTCACACAATTCATGTTGCCTTTTCTGTAACATCTAGTGAGACTGCAGCTCAGTTCTGGTAGATGAGAACTGCCTCTTCACCCAAAGATAAACTTCCTTTAATCGCATGCGTTCTCTGAGTGGGTTAAAACAATGAATGTTAAAATGCCAGGAAATTTCTCAGCTGACACAAAATCTTTAGCTGACACAAATGGTTTCTATTAGACTATCCCAGCATCCATCAATTTGCTGCTTTTAATGCTGCTTGTTATAAGATCTTGTTCCCTAATGGACTCCTTGGAACTAGATGCTTCATTTAACCCCTCGCTAGCTTAATGCTATGCACGCCCTCAGATCAGAACAAGCTGCTGCTGGCATTTGTATTGCATTACTAGAATTCCTATTATATGGCTCCAGTTTTAAAGCAGTGAAACAGGAGAGGG
>WWET01002145.1:30994-43085 GCA_011038615.1 Limnodynastes dumerilii
ACATACAGTGACCTCCCCCCAAAAAATAAGAAATCATCCACGTGCCCCCCAAAAATCAAAAGAAATAAAAGAAATAACGCCACATGTGCCCCTCTATAAATAAGCAAAAATGCCACAAGTGCCCCTCTATAAATAAAAACATATGCCCCAAGTGCCCCTTAGAAATATGCCAATATGCCCCAAGTGCCCCGTTATGGCTCTCTAAATTACGGAACAAGTGTTCCTCTAAAAATTTAAAAAATAAATAAAATGCCCATAAGATGCCCATCAGAAAATATTAAAATACTTACCTGGTCTAATGGGGGTCCAGTCTTGTAAGCTTTTAATCTGTGGGGAGTGTCTTGGCAAAAAAACAAACCCTATACAGACGACGCAAACTATGTCCTGCAGGCAGGACATCCCGGCGCTAATTACAGTTCTACTGTATAGGGTTTGTTTTTTTGCCAAGACACTCCCCACGGATTAAAAGCTTACAAGACTGGACCTCCATCAGACCGGAATATTTTTTGATGGGCATTTTATTTATTTGATTTTTAGAGGGACACTTGTTCCGTTATTTAGAGAGCCATAAAGGGGCACTTGGGGCATATTGGCATAATTCTAAGGGGCACTTGGGGCATATTGGCCTATTTCTAAGGGGCACTTGGGGCATATTAGCATATTTCTAAGGGGCACTTGGGGCATATGTTTTTATTTATAGAAGGGCACTTGGGGCATATTGGCATATTTCTAAGGGGCACTTGGGGCATATGTTTTTATTTATAGAGGGGCACTTGTGGCATTTTTGCTTATTTATAGAGGGGCACATGTGGCGTTATTTCTTTTATTTCTTTTGATTTTTGGGGGGCACGTGGAGGATTTCTTATTTTTTGGGGGGAGGTCACTGTATGTTTTTTTAGAACATATTGGCATGTGTAGCGATTTGGGCCAGGGCATGCTGGCGATAATAGTTCTACAAGCACTAACATGCCTTGTTATTCATGGGCATGCTTGTGCCTGTAGTTTTACTAGCGGCAGTATGCCCTGTCGGCCGGGACTTTATTTATTAATTTTTTTAACAGAGGTTGCGGTGGCGGGGCAGCCAGGGGAAGGGGTTAATTTTTAACTAAACAAGGTTTTTGTTTTTTTTACATTTTTTTTTTCTGCTCCGGTGCGCTGCCCCTACGTTTTCACCAGTTCTGAGCTGGTGGAAGCGAAGGGCTATTTCCGCCTCGATCGGACTGGTGTGCACGGAGTAATTAAATGAGAAAAGTGGAGCTTTTCTCATTTAAATATCCTGGCACACCCCCCTTTGCAGGCGGAATCGGATGCTGGCGGATACCATAAACTCCGTGTATTTTGTAATATTTCACCTTTGCAGTATTTTATTTTATCCACAATACCACTAAAAGTTATATTTTATGTTTAGTTTTGTTTCTAGAACATTCTGCTTTTTGATTATAAGTAAACTACCATTATACTAATTAGGAGTGTGCACCTGTAAAAGTTACATACGCCCCGGGAAGGCCAATAATGATAGCTAATATCTCTAGTGTATTGCATAATTGCTAACTTCATGGAAAAGTATATTTTAATAATCCGGTTTAACTTCAGTTGCAGCATAATGTAGAGTAATGCAGCTTCCTACTTTACATAAAATGTGTTGTAGAAGACAAGTCCAGGGATAATAAATTGGAGTGATGCAGAGAAAGGGGAGTGACAACCGTGTTGTCTGTCGTGTAGCATCTCTCGAAATAATCAGCCAGAACAGAGTACATAGTACAGTGCTAATCTCTTGTGTTGTGGGATTTCTATATATGGTAATGTCACTTTGTTGTACCTCTGATAAGACACTAGCTGCCACCAGTACCTTAAACTGGTTAACATTAACAGTGTTGGAAAGATGATATATAGTATTCATCTAAGATTCAACTCTAGAATTAGTCTGGCACTTAATGGAAGTAGAGGCACAAGACACTGAAAAGGACAAACATGTTTGGGAACAGTTGCTCAGTTGTGTTTTTAGTTAAATATGTATGTTCATCTTTAAAAATGTGATTTCAGATTATATACATTAGCTACCAGAATATTCTGAAGAGCTAGGAAAAATACATATCAATACAAATTACTAATTATTTTTTATTTACTTTTCTGTCATTTGTATGGCAATTTACCTAAAGTATAAATTTTAATTAAATTACATGTTTTGCACTACATAATGTTAGAACAAAGTTTGCATTTTTGCAAAAAAACATACTTACCTGCTATGATGGGGGTCCAGTCTTGTAAGCTTTTAATCCGGGGGGTGGCCTTGGCAAAAAAAACCCCAATACAGACGACGCTAACTATGTCCTACACTCAGGACATCCCGGCGCTAATGACAGTTCCACTGTCATTGAGGTGTACTTATACCACCCCCCCCGGATTAAAGGCTTACAAGTCTGGACCCCATCAGAGCAGGTAAGTATGTTTTTATTTTTTCGTGGCCCATCTTATGGGCATTTTTATATGTTTTAATTTTAGAGGGGCACTTGTGGTATTTTTTATTTATTTTTTTATGTGGGCACATGTAGCATTTTGTTTTTTACAGAAATGGGTATGTGTAGTAAATTTGGTGCAGGGCATGCTGCCGATACTAGTACTATAAGCGCAAGTATGCCTTGTCATTCATGGGCATGCTTGTGCTTGTAGTTCTACTAGCGGCAGTATGCCCTGTTGGCCTGGACTTTATTTATTTATTTTTTTAACATAGTTTGCGGTGGGGCAGGCGGGGGAAGTGGTTTATTTTTTACTTTGGTTGCGGTGACGGGGCATGCGGGGAGGAGGTTTATTTTTTACTAATGTTAAAAAAAAACAAAATAAAAACCTACGGTTGGAGCAATTAAGGCTCCGACTGTTTTTTTTTTTTTACAAGTCGGATGTGCCTTGCACATCCTCATACTACTCTGAAGTAGCACCCTACATGCTATTCAGAGTGGGCTATAGAATGCGCATCCTTGAACAGCCCGTAGTCAAATTAGCATGTGCGATTCCACATCGCACATGCACGGAACTCTGAATCCGGTCCATTATGAATATTTACCAATCATTAACCATTAATTAACACCATACATGGATCTTTTTATGTAAAGTGTTTTTTTTTTTTTTTTTAAAGAGAAAACTTTAACAATAAAAATATCTATAAACACTACATAGAACCTTGTGATGTTTCTACATAATTATTACTTATATTGAATATGGTTGTATGTATATATTCTAAACATCTTTAAATACAAAATTAAACATGTCTTAGTAATTCTAAATAAAAGGGTACCAAATGTTTACCCCTTTAGGTAGACTATCATTTTCATTAAGATGCCTTAACAGATTCCTTTGTTTTAACACAATTACACATCTCTTTATTCCACCAACATTGTTTAACAACTTTCCTAGTTTTCACAATTTGTTGCCTTACTTTAGCAGGAACTGTTCAGATGAGACAAATTAATTCCTAAGCTTCAACCACTTCCCTATACAGATACTGATCTCCTTTAGAAAAATACAAAAAGTAAAATCGTGTCTATGTCTTACATACTTATTAGCATCCTCTGAGACCTGAAGTAATGCTCTTAAGGGATTAGAAATATCTATTTGTTCAGGAAGTCAGGATCTCTCCAAACACAGGGGGCATCGAATACTATAATTCTGCTAGTAGTTCTGAGATTTACTATTACTTTTATTATAACCAGGTGCAATCCTAGATGGCAGAGGGCATATATTTTTCATCTGTGGATCTGATCCTCATGTTTGAGCCTAGGCTGGCTTTACTTTTTTATACTCTAGGTGCTGAATATTGGTACTGTGCAGGGGCAGGGTGACTCACCATGCGTAAGACATATGCATGGTGGGTGGTGTTTTGCATTTAAATCGTACAGTAAGGGCGGGGTTTACATATGATCGAAGGTTAAAGTTAAGGTTACCCCCCAACAGATGGAGGACGTAGGAGAGCAGGGGGAGTGCCCTACTCTCCTACGTGCAGTATTGTGACAATTGCGGAAGCTACCTTACGGAATTTACGGAAGTAAATCAGGATCAGCTCAATGCTGTTATTAACTTTATTTATAAAAAGTAAACAAGAGGGGGGACACAAGAAAACAATAGGAAGAGAAGGAAGATAATATGAAATAGATAAATGAAACATCACACAATGTAACCTTTCGGAGACTTAATTGTGATGCTGCCCAGGAATACTTACACAGGGCCAGATTCACAATCCTGTATTTTTTAACTTACGTTCCTAATTTTCTGAATCTAGCTACTACGCATGCGTGGTAACTATTTTACGCTATCTACGTAGCGTTTTGTTATGTAGATTGCGCACATGTGGTCTTTAAATACCGCATGTACGCAATCTACGTAAAATAGTTACTACGCATGCATAGTAGCTAGATTCAGAAAAATTAGGGACGTATGTTAAAAAATACGGGGTTGTGAATCCCCGAATCCGAATCTTGCTACTATGCACACATAGTAACTATTTAACGCTATCTACGTAGCATTTTGTTGTAGATTGAGTATATGCTGTCTTTAAAAACCACATGTACGCAATCTACATAACGAAACGCTAGTAGATAGCGTAAAATAGTTACTACGTGTGCATAGTAGCTCTGCAAATATAAATAGGCACGTAAGTTAAAATATTCGTAGTTGAGATTCCGGTCCACTAAATGTATTTTGGAAATTATCCTATCAAAAATTGGTGAAAACATCACATTGTAACATTTTATATGCAATAGTGTAAATCCACGGTGAAAATGCTGTGTAAATCAGACTCCCATGCTAACTGACTAAGATGTGACCATCTCTCAGGGCTGTATTTGCAACTGATACCAAAAAGAAAGTTCCTTGCGAGGATCACCAGTAGGATCCAGTCCATAATAGATATGGATGTGTAAACTACAAATTTCACACTTCTAAGGTATGTCTAGTTATCTTATATTTTGCATATGTATCAAAATGATGCAACTTTTTCTTCTCCAGTGATGCCAACACTTTAAAGTATTATGAGTCCGGCAATAATTGTGTGCTGTGCAAATCCTCTATAGGGTGTAATAGAAAATCACTGGCATTTGGAATGCAAAAAAATTGTCAGGAAAAACGGGTTTGGTTCTCCGCTTCGAACGGCCCTATTATTGGGTCATTTTTTACGACAAGAGACCGGAAGTTGTTCCCCGCCGGAGACGTTTCTGAAAATCCACAGCACCGATAGATGAGTGTTTTCCCTTCCCCAGCCCTTATCCTAATCCTCACAGTGACCCTTCCCCTTCATTACCCTAACCTTTCCTTCCCCGCAGCCTAACCTTCCACTGCTACGTTCCATTCTCTCCCCACCACCTAACCCTAAGCCTCCCTTCTCTGCAGCTTGACCCTAACCTACCATTCTCCAATCCATCCTTTCCCAGCAGCCTAACCCTAAGCAGTCTGGGACCGGATGTTACAAAGCTGTTGGCGTAATGAATGGGTAAGTTGCTGAAAAATAGATCTTTTGGCAATACCCATTCATTATTAAATGTTTTTAATTATATACATTTTCAAAATAGAGACAGCCGACAAGTAGATTTTCACAATGTGATTTTCGAAGCGGCGAATGCAGCCCGGAAAAGCATTGTATGGAGCTATAAGAATTGGTGTTCCTCAAAGGGAGAAAGCAATATTTTTTCTGGTTTCCTCCTGCTGGGAATTTAGCAGATGGTGTCTGTTTGTTGAGCGCTACATAATATAGCATGAAGGGAACAATCCCAGGTTGGTACTAACTACAGCTAACTTAAAACAAGGCTGCATTTCATATTAAGGTTTCATTTCCACATCTATCAACTATTGGTGTTACAAGCTGTAATTGCGATATGGGATTGTGATTTGGGAGTTGTTAATTTTTGGCTGTTGCCTGAATTCATATACAACATAATGGGCTGGATCCAGACTTAAGTAAGTGCTTGTAATTAGGTACTCCTGGGCTAAACCATGTTGACGCCGGAGACGTTTCTGAAAATCCCCAGCACCGATAGATGAGTGTTTTCCCTTCCCCAGCCCCTAGCCTTTCCTTCCCCGCAGCCTAACCTTCCCCTGCTACATTCCATTCTCTCCCCACCACCTAACCCTAAGCCTCCCTTCTCTGCAGCCTGACCCTAACCTACCATTCTCCAATCCATCCTTTCCCCGCAGCCTAACCCTAAGTAATCTGGCAGCTTCTAGGGACCGGGACCGGATGTTGCAAAGCTGTCGGCGTAATGAATGGGGAAGTTGTTGAAAAATAGATCTTTTGGCAATACCCATTCATTATTAAATGTTTTTAATTACATACATTTTCAAAATAGAGACAGCCGACAAGTAGATTTTCACAATGTGATTTTGCAGCGAATGCAGCCCAGAAAAGCATTGTAAGGAGCTATAAGAATTGGTGTTCCTCATAGGGAGAAAGCAATATTTTTTCTGGTTTCCTCCTGCTGGGAATTTAGCAGATGGTGTCTGTTTGTTGAGCGCTACATAATATAGCATGAAGGGAACAATCCCAGGTTGGTACTAACTACAGCTAACTTAAAACAAGGCTGCATTTCATATTAAGGTTTCATTTCCACATCTATCAACTGGTGTTACAAGCTGTAATTGCGATATGGGATTGTGATTTGGGAGTTGTTAATTTTTTGCTGTTGCCTGAATTCATATACAACATAATGGGCTGGATCCAGACTTAAGTAAGTGCTTGTAATTAGGTACTCCTGGGCTAAACCATGTTGATTGTATTCTTTGCATGCAGGGATATATCTTTGAATTGCTTACTGCACACAGATACTGACCAGCTTTACTATCACACTGTTATTAAGACTTGGGATAGGAAACATCACCTCTCAACTCTAATACTGTTTGCAACAGATGAAATATGACTCCCCTGCAATCAACATGGTTTAGCGAAGGAGTAACTCATTTCAAGCACTTATTTAAGTCTGGGTCCAGCCCTATGTTTGCAGTTGTGCAATAGGTTATGTTAAATGGAATAATGCTATAAGGCACTGTTGACCTATCCATATCTGAGGTTACTATGGCACCAGTGTGGAAATTTTTTTGCCAAATAAATATGGATACGTGGGGCTTCAAACCTTTTTATATATATGTGCTGTTTTCATTTATTTTTAAGAAGCATATTTATTTAGTATTTGTGACTATATTTATGTAGAACAACCTCTTTTTTACTTCTTTTTTACTTCTCAGCAACTAACAGTGAGATACATTGATAATGAAAGTTGGTCCTTGTTTAGTTCTGTAGATAAAATCTTCAGGCGATTTTCACTAAATATAGCCAAAGAATCTTCAATAATACTCAGAATGTTTAGAGGACATGCAAGCCATTTTTATTAATAGATGCTATATATGATAATAATAATATATGGCTGGATCCTAAGCTTTGGTTGTCTATTATTTTCCAAGTATTTGGATCAGATTGTGGCCTATTTTACGTTCTGTGCATGTTCACACCTCCATGTTACATGATGTGAATTCATTGATTTATCCAGGAGGAAGCGGAATGACATTTCTGACAGAGGGTCTGGGTTACGATCACAAGTGGACATGATGTCTTATCACGGTGTAGAGTATAAGCGTGCCTTCTCACTGCGGACTGAACCAGACTTCTGCACCACAGGTGTCGAAAAAGTTACTTTATGTTTTAACCATTGGAAGTCTGTCTGTGCAAGCGGAGTGGTTAACGGTGTGATCACATGGATGCACAGAAATTGCAGGCCTGCGATTATGGATTCCTACACATTAACTGCTTAGAGATCCAATTACATAGGATTTAGATGATATTGGTTTGTTTATTAAAAACCATAGTAATTGACAGCTAACACACCCGAGGGCACCCTAAAGCATACAAAATACTGTTGTAAACCAACACCTCTGTCAGCTGTTATTCTCAGACATGCTTCCAAAGATACACAAATTGGTTGCTCAGTTCCCAGGGAGAAGCGTGTTGGTTGTGGAAGGATTTCAGTAACAGTGGTGTGGCTTCAGTAAAAGCCAGATATAATATTATGGCATATACCACCAACCAAGTCTTACTAGGAGCCTGGTCTTCACTAGAGACCCTGATCATTTATTTATTAACAGGTTTTTATATAGTGCCAGCAGATTACGTAGCGCTTTACTGATAATTGGGATAGGCTGGGCTGGTGGCTCCTAGCAGGTCATGGCCCATGGCTGCAGTTACTGTGAATTGGCAGGGGGATACTGCAGAAGACACAGAAATCTGTTAGATGGACACCTGAACAGGGTGAGGTGGAATGCACACATACATAAGGTATGAGGGGCATGTGGCTGATGGAATGCACACACTACCCAGTACAAAACCAACCCACAAATGTAAGCTGTCAGATGGGGGCAGCTTACATTCTATGTATGAGTACCAAGTGCTATTTATAAACACAGAGAGCTGCTGGCCAAGTATTTATATGCCAGGTGAGGGTTGTGTCGCAGCTTCCCTATCCAGGCAAGGGTCCTATGGGGTCAGAGCAGGTAAACTTTGGCCTCGGTGTGTGTGTTATAATGTATGTACACACAAAATTGTCAACATAAAATAGTTTGTTGGTAAAATTGGACTAGATCCAGATCCCTGCACGCTTTCCATACGTGCGGGGGTCTGTCCATGCCATAAGCCTCCCCTCTCTCGTGCAGGCTTATGGCAGCTTAAACTGCCATAAGACTGCCTTAAGTCAATCGTGTAGATCAGTGGTCCATATGTCCACTGATCCACACAAGTGTGGGAGCCCCCTTCCACACTGTACACTTTACATGCCTCCCCCGCCCAAAGACCATTTGCATGAAACTGGGCTTGTACGGAACAGAGTTCCGTATGATGGTTGCTACGCTAGGGTTACGATAGTAACTCTAGTATAACATCTGGATCTGGCCCATTGTTTGTATTGCTCCTAAAATTGGAAAAAAATATGTAAAACCCTGCCTTATATAATCATTTAATAAATTACATGAGTTGGGGAGGGTATAATTGTTAAAAACCTAATATTTGTGAAACAATAGATAACTATAATACCAAGAAAGGCTAGAGGAACTAAACACGTATAGCTTGGAGCAGAGAAGGGAGAGGGGGACATGATAGCAGCTTTCAAATACATCAAGGGTTGTGACCAGCTAGAGGAGGGTACCATTTTTCAAAAGAAAAGGTGTAATAGAACACGAGGGCATGAATATAAACTGGAGGGTGGTAGATTCAAAGGAAATGTGCGGAAAAATTACTTCACTGAAAGGGTGATAGATAAATGAAATATTCTCCCATCTGAGGTGGTTGAGGCCAATACAATAGAACAGTTTAAACATGCTTGGGATAAATATAAGGGTATCCTAAATTGTAAACCAAATTGAGGGTAAATAGGGTCTAGGGTCAGTATAGTTTTGAATAAACAAATGGGCAGACTAGATGGGCCATGTGGCTCTTATCTGCCGTCACTTTCTATGTTTCTATGTATGTTTCTAAAGGGGGTTTTAGTTAATGAAATCCATTCAGTTGGCAAAATGTGGAATACCTCAGGTGTAATTTGGCCAGTGCTATTTATATTTGATATTGTATAAATCAAGAGGAAAGTATACCTATTTGCAGATGACAAAAAATATATGTAACAGGATAGAAACACCAGGAGGGGCAAACAAAATTATTGATCAACTAGGTAAACATGACAGATGATAATTACAGTTTAATGTCAACAAATGCAAAATCAAGCCGTTAAAATACCCCCAAAGCTTAATATAGTGTTAATGGCACTACATTAGAAACTACTGATAAACTAAGGTAGTGACTTAAAGGTAGCCAAGCAATAAAAAAGACAAGTCAGATGCTTGGTTGCAGAGAGAGAAGTAATAATGCCACTTTATAGGTTGTTGCTATGGCCTTACCTAGAATACTTTTTTTAGTTCTGAAGCACAGAGGCCAGATTTACTAAGCTGTGGGAAAGGAAAAGTGGAAATGTTGAACATAGCAACCAATGAGAATCTAGCTCTCATTTTCCTATTACGTACTAGAAAATGTCAGCTAGAATCTGATTGGTTGCTATGGGCAACATCTCCACTTTTCCTTTCCCACAGTTTAGTAAATCTGGCCCCATATCTCTAAAGACTGTGCAAAATAGGGCATCTAAAATGTTACATAGCCTGTCACATACTAAAATATACTAGAACATGTACAGCTTACAGCAGAAAAGGCAGAGGGGGATATGATAGCAGTTTTCAAAGATATGAATGGGTTTAACCGGTTAGAGGAGGTATATTAGAACACCAGGGCATACATTTACCTGGAGGATAGTAGTTATAAAAGAATTGTGAGGTAACATTATTTCACTGAAATGGTAGTTGATAAGGGGAATAGACTGTCATCTGAGGTGGTAGAGCCTATGAGCCTGATCCAGACCTACGCATGAGAGCGGAGTGTATTACTGCTTCAGTGTAAAAACTTTCACTCCCATGACACTCCCCTTACCTTTACCACCAGACGCCGGCTGAACCCTACCTTAACTTTTCCCGGCAGCCGTACGAATTTTCGTAGCGACGCGCTGTTCCGACCGGGCTAAGCACGCCCCTACTGTAAAATTTAAATGGCACACCCCCTGTACAATTTAAATGGCTCCCCCCGCCTACATTCCCTAACTCCAGCGTCCGTACTAACTTCGTAATAAAAACACGCCCCGTCGTCGGAAAATACGCAAACAATACGGACGCCTGAATCGCCGCTACAAAAAGCTCTTTGTTACAACATGCGCAGTGCGTTTTTTCTGCCGAATTTACGCTTACGCCCAGCGTACGATCGCTTGCGAGCGTAGGTCTGGATCAGGCCCTATGACAGTACAACAGATATCCTAAATATTATTCAAAAGTGAGGGTTTAGGTCATTATGGTTGAAAAAAAATAACTATCAAATGGCTCTTTACCGCCATTACATTTTATGTTTAGCAATCAAATAGATTTTTGTTTTCATTTATGGAACTATTCTATAAAAGTTCCAATAACTTATATTTTTTGCTACAATTTCTACAGTTACCTTTATGAATCTTTTAGTATTTGTGCACATCGTGATGTAACAACCACATATTAAAATACATTTCTTATTTTCTTTCTTAACTGTCACGTGTGCATGATAGCATTCCTATATAAACACATAAATAACTCATTAGCACACAGTAATAATAGAGGATGAACATGCCACATTAACATGCCAGTGTTTCATTAGTCAGGTCATTATACTTGGCTCAGCTGGGTTTTTGTTAAAGCTCTTTTCTAATGTTCCCCTCTGTCTGGGTGTTGATGCTGTGTATAGTAGCTGAGATGCAGGAGTTGTTGGTTTTGCTCCTTTGGGGAAAATTTTCTTTGTTCAGTGATGACAGATGGTTTTAGCTGAGCTGTCACTTTATCTCTTCTGTGGATGTGGCAGGGTTTACATTATTACTAATCACTCAATTTACATACAGTTTTGCAAGGTCTTCAGAAAGAAGGTCAACAGAAGTTCTTTAAAACAAAAACTTTGGTTCAGTAATGTATCCTGTGGGAGATGGAAAGGATGTGTATTTTGTATAATGATGTGACCTCTATACTATCAAATGTGACTTAGTATTTGAGCAATGCAGAGCAAGGTAGTTATAAGTAACATTATTTGGGCCTAAGTGTAGTAAAGAAAATAAGTAAATGACTCATGCACGTTTTCCGCTCTGAGGGAACACATACAGAAATGGCGAGTGTGCATACATTCCCAAATGGCTTCCAGGATACCTTTCTGACGGCGTGGTGGGATGAGGTCCTATGCATACAGCGTGTACGCGTGGTTGGAGGGCGGGGGTAATTTAGGGCTTGAGTAAGCGCTGATTGCCATCATTATCAGCAGTTTCTGACAGGACAGTAATGCTCCCGCAACTGTTGTCTCTATGAAGACTCCAACGGCTGCACGTAAATTAATTTTATTCTAACCCTAACCATTCCCTTCCCGCAACCTAACTTTAACCCTCACTTAGGCTGCATCCGCATTCTGCAGCCTAACCCTAACCCTCCCCTTTCCACAGCCTTTATATGTCTGTGTGTGTGTGTA
>WWET01002145.1:43131-53165 GCA_011038615.1 Limnodynastes dumerilii
TAGTATACACACACAGGTCTATACATTCTATGTATATGAACATATGAACATTTATGCAAAGGTAATTGGATCTTGTTAAGTATTCTGTATCCCCTATCTGAAAGAAGACATACCTTTGCTTCTGATTTATAATAGATCATCCTCTCTCTGCACATCAGTGAGTCTGCACTCTCATCAAAGGGCTGCTTTTGGACAGCTTTGCTCTTGCTTTGTCCTTTAGATGTGCAGTCCCCCTGAGCAGACTTGTCCTTTCCTATTATATCTGGAAATGACAGTTTGCTGCACTCAGGCTTCTTTGCACTGATCATCTCCGCTGGCTTTGAACTGCAACATATACTTAGTGCCACTGTCTTACAAATGAACCACAGCACTAATGAAAACCAGTGGGTGTTCATACACTATAGAGATAACTGATAACCTTACTTCTACTGTGCCTTGTAACCATAGTAACATTGTTACTTACAAGTAGAGGTTTTTTTTTATTCAGATGAAGAAACAGCAAAGTGTAATATTACAAACAAACATTGGGCCAGATCCAGACCTACGTTTGCTAGCGATTTTACGGTAGCTGCTGACGTAAAATCGCCCATTAGTATTTACTGCGTGCAACAGATGTTATGCTACGTAACTACGTACCAGCAGCGTAACTACGAACAAAGGGGTGGGTTCATCCATACGACACCGGTAGTTACGTTTGGAAGGTGGAGGGAGGCATTTAAATTGTACAGTATGGGCCGGGCTATGTACGTCAGTACTTATGCTTTGAAAAGTTAAGGTAGGGTTTGGGAAGAGTAAAAGGCCAAAGAACATTCGAGCGAGGAGAGTGCATAGAAAATACGTTACGCGATGAAACGTAACAAGCACTTAGGTCTGGATCTACCCCACTGCTTGTGTCCAAAAACAATGTCTATGAAAAAAATACAGGAAACAAATGTACTTTACACATATAGTATAACATTGCAAATTAGTACATACCAAAATGTATGGTCATGGAAATAAACAAATTAAAAAGACTAATTTTCGTTTCACTTAAGTTAGACCCTAAACAGAATCCCACTCTACTGTTGTGTAATTTAAATGAGAATGGGGATGGGGGGGATTGGAGGATTAGACCTATGGAATGTCACAATTTAGAATGAGAAGGGGGTAAGGTTGTTGATAATTAATACATCTGACCATGCATGGGGCTGAAAGAAAGTTATTTAAGGATTTACAGGTGGAGCCAAGGCTGGTCCACCAGTTTGCTATACAACAGGGCTCAAACCTAAAATTGTATGAGGCTGATCATAAAGGTGATCATTTTTCCAATGTTTTTCAATAGTGGCTTTAGCAGCAGTCAGAATTTGGGGAACTAGCTATTTAGGGGGGCAGGAAAATCCCTTGGCCCTAAGTTGGGCAGCTCAACAACAGTTGTTTGGTAACTGGGAGATCAGCATGTTATTAAGGAGATGGTGGACTGTGTCCCAGAAAGGCTTCACGGCTGGACATTCCCACCATATATGATGTATAGTACTCCTGTGGCCACAATTCCTCCAGCAGAATGGGAACACAGTTGGAAATATTTGGTGGAACTTGGCCAGAGCATAATATCACCAATAATAAACTTTATAAGTATTCTCCATATATTTTAGTGAAAATGGAGATCTTAGCTACTCCTTTGCATGTTTTCTACCAAGTATTGGAGTCTTGACGTGGTCATAATTCAGTCTCCCACGCCTGTTCGTGATGGCTTTTAGAGGTACATTGGTATTCTATATGGATACTGGAAATGTTATAAATCGGTTGTCTCTCCTGAGGGGAGTGTGTGAGAGAGTTTAGTGTGGCAGTTGCAGCAGCAGGCACTGTAGGAAGTGCATAATTTGGGCTAATTCAGTGAGGTTAAGAGTAGAGTGAGGGTTTTTATGATGGAGACTGCCAAATCTGTGCTATTTCCCTTGAACACTAAAATCAGATGGAAAGGTAGACCAGAAGCACCTGGACTGTGAGTTGAGGTTGCCCTTTGTCAGTGGAGCTGATGAAAATAGTTAGGCCAAATTTGGAGAAAAGTGTCCCATATTTTGGTGCAGTCGGGAGGAAGCTAGCAGTCATTAGCCGCTTTTCCCCAGGATGTCTCCAGAGGCTTGTGACAATTAGAAGAATTTTGTTGCATATGGGCACAGTATTAGCTGATTTGCATATAGTTTGGATGCAATGTTTACATGGCGCCTTTTCGTTTTCTCTAGTCAACGCTAACATCGTGCCCAAACTATTAACCTCAACATCGCTGTGATGTTTATGATGAACCTAACATTGCATATTTCAATATGTACCCCAGAAAGGTGCAAATCACAATACTAATCAATCTGTCACAAAAACTTAGCGCTAAGTTTTTGTGACAGGTTTTTTACTATTTGCTACATTTGTTGAGTTGCCATTCTCTTTATCTGTCCATTACAATCGGCTGCTTCATTGCTGTGAGCGCTTTTACCTTCCCCACTCTTTACCTTTTCTGTTCTTTCAATACTAATCAATGTATTAAAAAAAAAACTAAAAATCACCAGACTGTCACAGACCTCAAGAGGTAATGTCAATCCATCGGCATGCCTGTCTACCGGAGCCAGGACAGTCTGCAGCTATAGATTCTCCACCTGACAACCTACCAATCAAACAGACTCTGTTTCCATGTGGCAGAGAGTCGACAAAGCTGGGTGAGTCTATGTAAGTGGAGGAAAGGACCCAGAAAATGGAGGGTGGGCAGCAGCACCGCCACAAGAAGAAGCCATGTGGCTAGGCCCTTGTTCCCAGGGAGTGCACTATGGCAATGCAATGCTGTACCAAGAATAGTAAAAGGTACAGGCGGCTATAGAGTGATATTCGTCTCACAAGGCTCAGGTGTTTCTGGTAAATTGATATTTTAGAGATACTTGGTCTAGAGCTCAGACGCCAAGCCATGCCCCAAGTAGATTCATTTTAGCTAACAAAAAGACAAAGGGCTGTATTCACAGATACGTTTTTGAGTGGGGTTTCGTGCGTATTTTTAGGAGTGGATTAACATGCACGGTAACTTTTTCCACGCAAATTACGTAGTATTTACACACATAAGTACTTTAGGCACAGACTTGTGAATCGCAACTTAGGGACATCCGTACGGAGGGGCGTGGGTTTTTTTCTGTACGTTGGAAGTTATGTGAAAGTAGGCGGGGGAGCATTTAAATGGGCTTTTGAAGGCGCAGTTAGTAAGATACGCACGTACGGAAGAAACATACGCACGTATGTACACACGTAGAGATAAGGGTGCCCTATGGAGGCATAAGTCACCGAAAAACCGTCCGTGCGAGGGGTGTCATGGGTGTTGCCTTGCTACGTGTGTGCGTAAAAATTATTATATTAGTATTTCATTTATATGTGTACACAACCTTACTTCATTTCTCAGAGAAATCATCATCATCATCAGAGACGATCCTTCTTTATGAGCATTATTTGATATGTTTGTTTTTTATTTCTGTGAATTTCTTCAATCTTTATTGGGAGAAGCCAACACAGACCCCTAATGTCAAATCACGGCCGTGCTCTTTGTCTGTATGTATCTCAGTTACATTGTTTAAAAAGGAAATCCATCTTGACTCATTTAATTAATGACCGGATGTAATAACATCCTTGTGTAGCTAGCATTAAAATTTGCTATCAAATATCTGTTTTGCATATATAATTGTTTTCATTAATTTTGTTATTTGCAACGAACAGAACCAGCAGTATAGAAATAATTTATAGTATGCAAAGCAAGTAGTGTGTAAAAAGATATATCAGTGAGCCATATTTTACAAAGGAGACTTTGCTGATGATTGCATAAAAAATGTATAATGATCTCCTGAGGAATGAGCTACATAGCAGACACTTGTGGCAATAATCATTTTTAATCAAACGGAAAATAGGTTTGCATTTATGCAGATGGAATGTCCAGGGACTATATAAAGCATGCCCTGGACTCACCTTTTAGCATTTCAAAACCTCAAAGAAGAATATGTAAGGTTTTACAGATAACACGTTTTCTTATCTGTCCCCAGATACATGTATGCACTTTGACATGATAATTCCCCAAACAACTAAACTAAACCACATCATAAGGAACCCTGGCATTTGTGATTCAGTTCACAACAATAGTATTAAAAATTGTAATGTCTCTATCTTCTTCTCCTCATTAATTTATATGATTGTTTTTAGTGGTTTTAAAATGGTCTGTTTCTTCTGTGGCTGTTTAAATAAAGAATATATAACATCATAATATATACTAAACTCCATGTTTAGGACAGTGGGCCTGATCCAGAGCAATGACAGCTTCCGGTCGCCCGAGCGTCATGAGCGAATAGCGGGCGTATTGTTAGCGTATTTTTCGCTCGCGGGGCGTACTTTTTTTACGATGGTCGGCTGGGCGCCCGTTTTACTACAGGGAGGCGGGGATAGCCATTTAAATTGTACAGTATGGGCGTGCTAAGCCCGTACGCTCAGCGTATTTTCTGCGAATTTTCGTACGGCCGACGGGCGTACCCAGTGTAGGGTATAGCCGCCGTAAGCAGGGACTTTACTATGGGAGTGTTAGGGGCGTGTATGTTGATACGCCCGAGCGAACGTTCGCATTCGCCCGTCGTGCGAATTTTCGTAGCTCTGGATCAGGCCCAGTGTCCAGATAAAATAATATCAGTAGAATTTGTAAGTAGTACTAACACAGACACCACAGTGCTAGGATGATACCCACAGGATGAGTGTTCCGCACCAGTGCAATGGACCTGATTTTCAATCAAGAATGAACTATGGTGCAGTTGGACTAATCCACATCGGGTACCAACAGCGGGTGCTACCTATATGGTCAAATGGCTAAGTAGAAGAGTATAAAAGGACTCAAGTCTTCAAATTACCACAATAAGGCAAAGTGCACTCCAAACCACAGTATAAAAATCCAACTCTTTATTTCATCTTAATATTAAGTCTTAGTTCCATCTTAATAGTAAATTATTAGCAGAAAGTAAAGAAAAATTTCAGTTTAAAATATATGAAATAAATATCAAATATAATAAAGATCCTTGGGCATGCTTGCGCAGTACAGAGGGCCTGATCCAGACCTACGCTCATGAAACGCTCATGTGCGTAGCATAATTACGCCAGCGTACCTAAGATGCACTCCCATAGGCACCCCCTTGGTGGTACTTAGTTTAGCCTTCTTACGCCCAGCAAACCCTACCCTAACTTTTCTGTTCGCAACCTGTGCGTAGTTACGATGCTTAGCACGCCCATACTGTACAATTTAAATGCCTCACCCCGCCATAGGTGCGTAATTACGGGTTTCGTATGGCAAACACGCCCCCTCGAGCGTTGTTATGAAGCTGGTACGCTCAAGGCCCATACGCACAGTATTTCATAGCGTAACATGTGCCCTGTGCATGCTCAGTAAGTACAAATGGCCGTTTTTACGCTTACAACCATCGTTAAAACTCACCCGAGCGTAGGTCTGGATCAGGCCCAGAGTGCACTATGCTAGAGGGAAGCACAGGCACATGCTGTTTTCTTATAATAGGTTCCTTTCTCTTATTTAGAGTTCCATTCTATTGCATAATCATCTGGTTAGACAATTTGAAATATATGTGACTCCATAACTTGCCAATATATATACAGTACTATTTGAATCATGAAGAATATAGTATTTGGGGTAAATCTAGACCTACGTTACATCGTGTAGCATATTTACTATGCACTCCCCTAAGCACTCCCCTCGCTCGTACGTACTTTGGCCGTTTTACGCTTCCCAAACCCTACCTTAACTTTTCAAAGCATAATGGATGTAACAGAGTTTACATCAGTGGATAATGTAAAAACGTTAGCGTGCTTCGCTCAGGATCTGGCCCTATATCTGTAAATCGATCTACAGTGCACACAAAAGGGTCCAGTGTGAGTTGCAGCTACAAACAGCCCTTTTTCAAAAGGGCCCTCCACTTCCCAACCTAGCCCTAACCTTCCCTTCCCGCAGCCTAACCCTAAGACTCCCATACCCCACAGCCTAACCCTAAGACTCCACTACCTGCAGCCTGACCCTAAGACTCTGCTTCTATTACCATAACCCTCCCCTTTCATTATCGTAACCCTCCCTTCCCCGCAGCCTGACCCGAAGACTCTGCTTCTATTACCATAACCCTCCCCTTTCATTATCGTAACCCTCACTTCCCTGCAGCCTAAGCATAAAACTCCCCATAGAGTGTTACTCACCTCTGCAGTCGGTGCAGCGGGTCTGCGGCAGCTCTACTGAAGAATGAATGGGTAGATATGCCGGTCAGCACTCACCCATTCTTAAACATTTTTTCGAAAATGGCAGTATTTTCTAAATAGAGAATTGGATGATAGATTGTGTGCCTACCATGGACCAGACAAATATTATTGTATAAACAAGAAAAATAAAGATTATATATATATATATATACACCGTATTTCCTCATGTATAAGACGCCCCTTTTGTAGACAAAAAATGGGTCTAAAAATCGGGTGCGTCTTATACAGGGAGCGTGTTATACATGGGGAAATACGGTATATAATATATATATATATGTATATATATATATATATATATATATATATAAATATATATATATATGTGTGTGTGTATATAAGAATGTAAAGATATATACACACACACTGATCAGTTACTAAATAAAAAGACAGTCAAATAATTAAACAATTAGGTTCACCTGTAAGCGCAGGCTAATTACCATGTGCAATGCCCAAACAAAGAAACAATAAATAAATTGCTGCGCTAGGGGGACCTAATAAAAAATTAATAAACAATAAAAATAATAATAATAATAATAATAATAAAAGGTGAATTTGAGGCGGTTCAGACCTAAAAATAACAATAGATTTATTTTCTAAATAGACAAAATTCAATAACTTTGAAATGTTTATCTCTTTGCATATTACAAGCAGCCGGCTTGATGCTCCCTCATTTACACCATTTAACAAAGAAAGCAGTGTAAAATGAGCTATTTTAGTATTATTATTATTAATATTGTTAATAATAATAATAATAATAATATTGGACCAGATCCTAATGCACTATGGGCCAAATTTAAATGCCCACGATGCCTGGTCGTGGTGCTTTTTTGAAAAATTTGTATTGTGGATTTTACTTACCGTAATTGTCGGCAGTGGGCGCACTTCACAATTATTCCCGTCTTTGTGGGCAACTGAATCGGGCCCTATGAGCAGCTGCTGTATCCACTCATCTATATGAGTGCTTCACTTGCCACACCCCTAGTCTTCTGACCTCAGGACCCTGCCTTATGGTTTTAGCACTTATTCAGACTTTAATTGGCAGTGGTCTAGATCAGTATGCAGCACAATATAATGCCTATAGCATACATTGTAATACTAAGCCCCACCCATTTTTGAGCGCAAAAGCCCCCTAGTGGAAACTGTCAGAAGTGTTATTTGTCAGAAGATATTGTGTTCTGATTAAGGTTCTTGGAGGCATGCACAGAGATTCTTTTTTTTTTCTTTTTATCCCAACATGCTCAATTGTAAAGATCAAAGCCCAATTCTGTTTGCAGAAGTATTATTGCATAGATTGTGTCTTTTGTACAAATCATTTAATAATTCTCCCATATAAAATACCTGAAAGGAAACACAAAAATACTTCTCTGAGTCCATATTCAGCCCAGCATCCCCCCCTCCACACTCTGTTTTCACAAATCCCCTCCTTCCTCAACATACAGCCTTCTCCCCTCATGTTAACTTAACCCCAGCTCTTTCTCCCTTTTTTCCAATACAATGTGTCCCCTGTTTTCACCAGTACACTCCAACCTAACCTCTCCCGTTATCCTTCCTTACCATCTCCTCTCTTGCTTATTCTTCTGATCTTCTTTCTTTTGTCTTCATTCTATGGTGTCATTACATCTGAGAGAATGACACTGCAGGGCGCAAGAAACGCTGCTCCTCTGACAGGAATGACTGCCAGCAAATAGACAGTGACTTGCGGCGTAGTATTTACTGTAAGACGCTGTCTGCCTACTGTTGGACATCTAAATTGTTTGAGTGGTTTTATCAAGGATCATCGGGTTTCCATGCAGGGCACATACCATCAGCCGGCCAGATCGTGCCTCAAACCTCCCCTGGTTATAATGTTAAATTAAGGTAATAAGTTAAACCTGTCAACTTTACAACTTTCAGTTTTCCATATCACACTGTTTGATGGATCATAAATGACTTATATTGCAGTGTACAGGTGCAGACCAGGGTTAACATTTTTTTGTAGCTGTCAGAGTGCACTTCTGCCAGTTCTTCCTTTATATAATATTTATAGTCTCAGAGAGAGTTTATATTTTTGTAACATATTCCCATACTCCCTGTAAGCTGATGCACTTTGGAAAGCATTACTGTCTGCTTACAGGGATGCTTTCCATCAGATCCTGACGTACACTGATTAAACTTTTATTAGGAAATACAGGCTAATTGTTAAATATGTACGTGGGCTTAAATTACCCCATATTTTTTGTTTCTTAGGGGTAGTAGAATTATATATATATCTGAAAACATTCTAGGGCCAGATCTACTAAGCTGCGAGTTTAAAAAAGTGGAGATGTTGCCCATAGCAACCAATCAGATTCTAGCTGACATTCTCTAGTATGTAACAGGAAAGTGAGAGCTAAAATCTGATTGGTTGTTATGGGCAACATCTCCACGTTCCCAAACCTGCAGCTTAGTAAATCTGGCCCTAGGACAGATGCTAACTATCATAAGTAGCAACAAAGGTGCACCTTATACTTTAAGCAAAGTATATACATAGTTTTGATATTGAGCAAGAGTACTCATTGGAAACTCTTTACATGAAATCATCTTTGTACAGGACTCTGCAGTAGTCAGAAAATGCAACAAAGTCAGCAAAATCTTGTGGATCAAACATCACACCTTCAAGCCAAAGTATGTGTGTGTGTGCGTGTGCGTGTGTGTGTGTGCGTGTGTGTGTGATTTTCTATACTTTTAAATAATGGATTGTATTGTTTCATGTAAATCTGATTTTCATAAATTCAATTCAATATATTTGGTTGAGGTAACGCTGGGCCGTGTTCACACCTAAGATCCGCACCTAACTCACCCGTCCTGCCCCTAAGCCGCCCCCCCCTTTTAGGTACCTTATCTTAGCGTGCATAGGAAACTACGCATGGACCTTGCCTCTTCCAGCCTCCCCCACCCTTCCCGTCTAATCTAAATCCCTCCCCCCCTCCTACTTCTACCTAAGCACTCCCAGAGCCGGCATTATACCGCCTCTTTCTAATTAAACTACTCTGTCTGTCTGGTCTTTAAAGACAGCATGGAGGCAATCTACATACCTAACTGGTACGTAGATTGCGTAAATGACCTACTCTGCATGCATTAGTAGGTCATTTCTGGAAACTCTGCAGTAGCTTCTTAGATGTGAATACGGCTCACCATCTACCATTCACATATACAATAAAAATATCTGCCTAAAGATGGACAGAGATGTGTTATGTGACAGCTCTTCACCGTATACTTTAATCCCTATGTGATTACAGAAATGCCACTTATAAACCCATTCCATCTGACCAATAATCCTTTGTAAATAGAGTTTAGCTAAAGAGGCTGGTGATTATTATTGGAATTAGTGGGAATAATTAATATACATTACGAAACATTAGCGAAGCATCACTCAATATATATAATATGACTTTTTAACCAGCACAGTTTTGTACTACAAAAAGTTAGGACTACACAAATCCTAAAAGCCAGATATCCACATCATCGAAATATGGACTGATGACATGTTCAGTCACAAGGTGGGATTACGGCTCCGCAATTCCTCATCTAAATGAAAATGACTGAAGGTGTTATTACATTAAATGTATCATTACCGCTTGCCCCAGGCAGGAATATACTTTTTTTTTGCAGCAATTGTTATGGATCTCAGTGGGAGCTCACATTCTCCTCCTAAATGTTATATTGTTTTGTCCACCCTGCTAAATAGTTCTCTGCAGCATGTTATTTTTAATCCTCTCTTT
>WWET01002145.1:53187-73112 GCA_011038615.1 Limnodynastes dumerilii
CCCTTACAAACCACTGAAACAAAATTTGAATTAGTTGTATAAGACACTGTGAATGATGATTAATTCAGCATGAGATAAGTCACAGAGAGAGGGGAGTGAATGAATTTAAAGTGCTTGGAATCCTCTTAAAGCTTTTTATTTCAATTTGCATTATAGATGAAGCTTTACAGCGGCAGACTACAGTAAATTGTAAAACTGTACATATAATTGTAATATTCACTGTATGAAGTATGAATTTTCATTAAGGATGTATTTATACCTGCACACTGTACTGATTAGCAATTTGTTACAGAAGTCACATGTTAAATCATTCTTGTGATGCATATCTGAGGGTGGTATTATTGCACAGGTAATATGTGGTGGTAAAGTAATAATAAGTACTCAATTTTATCCAAAGGAATAGAGTTTTTTTTATCTCTATGGCCCAGATCATAACCTACGTACGCTTTCGTATTCACGCTAGCCGATGACGTAATTTCACCCGTTTGTATTTACTGTGCATGCGCGCGGCAGATGTTACGCCACATAACTCCCAACGTACATACCATCAGCGTAAATACGAATAAAGGGGCGGGGCCAGCAATACGACACCCGTAATTATGCTTTGGCGGGGGAGGCATTTAAATTGGACAGTATGGGCCGGGTTAGGTCGTCACGTACGTAAATCCATTACGTACGTCAGTACTTACACTATGTAAAGTTAAGGTAGGGTTTGGGCAGCGTAATACAACCAAAGTACGTACGACCAAGGGGAGTTCATAGTAAATACACTATGCGTTCTAACGGTAGGTCTGGATCTACCCTTATGTGTCCTTCTTTGCTTTATGGCCAAGGTTTGTGATATTGTGAAATACAGTATTGTCCTGGGCACTCATGCGCTGCCTTCCAGACTTTGGACCTGATCCATAGCTCTCTATTCATGCAAAGTGTGTGAGTCGGGTGTCTGGATGGAGGTGCGGCAGACAGATGTTCCGTAATGGATCTCCAGGCATATGGAAGTTTGTGCTGTACTTATGAAGATCTGTCCGCCCGCATAAACTCTGTACGGTAGGCGGGGGGAGCATTTCATTTGCACAGTAGGGCTTTGATTTAGGTGTTACATGTGGATCAATGGTGGTACAGACCGCTGTGTAAGTAATATACAGTCTACACAAGAGAGAGGAGTGACAGGGGGAGTTCACATGTTCACTCCCCTCTTCCGTGCGGACTGCCTGACCTCTGTGCATGCGGTAAACGCACAGAGGTCTGGATCAGGCCCTTTCTTTTACTGCTTTTCTCTGTAGGTAATGCAGAGAACCGTAGTTGGTAATGGCAGTTATTGATCTTTTGTTATACTGTTGACTTGTTTGTAAAAATTGTAGCAGGAGTACCTAGCAGGTGCTGTAGGGCTCGATCCTCCAGGGCTGTAACTGGGGCGGTGCCCAGGGCACATGGAGAGTGGTAATCGCAGGTTAGCCAGTTAGCTTAAATTTTATTAATGGGATGCCTCAGCATAGTACACACTCGGCATATAGTATTTGAATCGACTGCTTTACCCCAGTTCTGCCCGCTTCATATACTACATGGTGAGCGGTTACTCTGCTGAGGCTGTCATAAAGAACATGAAACCACTCTGGCTAAACTGCGATGGTGGCTCACCTGCGAGCAGTATATGAAGCGGGCAGTGCCGGGGAAAGCCGCCTGATCATATATTGTATGTTGTACGCTGCTGAGGCTGGTCAGTGAGCTGTAATAACAGCAGGGGAGCCGCTGCTCTTTCATTTTTTCATTTTTCCATTTAATGACAATCTTCAACAGATCTTAACCTGTAATATAGGAAGTGGGTGGCGTTCCCCTAAACTGCTAGCTTCATATACTGTATGTTGAGTTCTTACTGCGCTGATGCTGTCAAAAAAGAAAGTTTACCGGCTCCTTTGCGGTAATTACAGCTCCCTGACAAGCCTCAGCAGCACTCAACATACAGTATAAGAAGCAGGGTAGCGGGGCTTCAGAAATGCTGCACTCTTCATATACTGTAAGCTGATATCTGGTGAGGCTTGTCACTGAGCTGTCATTGCCGAAGGGGAGTCTCAGAAGAAGAAAAAAGGAAGGAAGAGAAGAAAGAAGAAACTGGAGGAGGCAGAGGCACAGAGGATGAAGGTGAACAGTGGAGTAGGGGGTAATAGAAACATTTATGTGGAGAGAGTGGGTGGAGGTTGGGGATAATCAGGAAGCAAGAAAGGGAGTTGAGAACTTATAGGGAGAGATTGGGTTAGAGAGACACAGGAGAGAGAATGGGGGTTGGAGGATATATAAAGAGAGAGAGAGAGAACTGGAGACATGGGGATAGAGAAAGGGGGTTATGGGAGAATGTATATAATTGCCATTTGTGAAGTATTGAATTGGGGCCTACCTACTTACCTTTATATTTACATATAAAATCAGAATACAATAGGCTTCCGGTTCCGGCGGCAATGTGGTAAGCCGCGACCACCAGACGCTCCGTTGTTGCGGCGGCTAATTAGCCCCTGACCGCCGATGCTGACACCCGCAAATCACGCCTAACACTCCCTTAGCATCCTTGCCTTCGGATGAAACGCCATTTCTCCCCCATGATGGCGCCTAAACCTCCGAAAGTCCGCTCAGAAAAGACAGCGCTGGGAACCAACATGGCCGCCGGCTCCATTTCACCGCCAGCTCCGACACTGACTGTTGAGCCACGCAATGCATCAGGAGCAGCACCCCAGGCACGATGCACTCACTCTCCACCTCTCCCCCCCTTACCTGAAACTCCTGAAACTCCAGTTACTTACAGAGATGTGGTGCAGGCTATTCAAACCACTATGGCCCCCATGCTGCAGGAGCAGTCTGCTAAGTTTGATAATTCAATCCAAGAGATAAAGCAACAACTCACTGACATGCAGCATAGAATGTCTACCACTGAACAAGTGGCAGGTGAGGCCTTTCAGGACACTCAAGAGTTAAAGACCATTGTGCAAGACATGACAAAAAAGCAGCAGGTTTTGTGGAATAAGATGGATGATCTAGAGAATAGATCCAGAAGAAATAACAAGAGATAACAACTCACTGACATGCAGCATAGAATGTCTACCACTGAACAAGTGGCAGGTGAGGCCTTTCAGGACACTCAAGAGTTAAAGACCATTGTGCAAGACATGACAAAAAAGCAAAGCAGCTTGTGGAATAAGATGGATGATCTAGAGAATAGATCCAGAAGAAATAACCTGAGGCTGGTGGGCCTACCCGAATCAATAAAAGGACAAGCCCTAACGGATTTTGTTGTGAAACACCTGCCGACTCTCCTGGGTATCACTACACTACTGAGTGACCTGATCATAGAACGCGTCCATCGGCTGGGACCCCCAAGAGAAGATTTGCGCAGCAGACCACGGGCGGTTATATTCCGTTCCGCTAATTTCATCCATAAAGAATTGATATGGTCGGCGTACCGCAAAATGGAAAAGCTGACCTGGGAAGATAACCGTCTCCGCCTCTTTCAGGATTACTCTGCGGAGGTTTCGCGAGCACGCAGGGAATTCTCTCCTATCTGTTCTGAATTAGTCAAAATGCAGCGCAAATTTATGTTGTTGTTCCCGGCACGTCTTAGGCTATATGATGGCAAGGAATATAAGGACTTTACTGCCGCAGCAGATGCCAGGGCATTTCTACAGGAAGAATCTCTCAGCCGCACAGTTCATCCATAAGCACAGGAACAGTTATTCCCAGATGGAGACCTTTCTACGATGGCGCGGCCTTCTCCTTCTTCATCCAGAAAAGGTCACTTATTACTGATCTCCAGCTACCATCTGTGACTTTGCTCACTGCTTCCTGCTTGAGATGACCCCGTTTTCTAGACTGATGTAATCTGCTAGCTACGCCAGCTGTGAGACGCATCATATACAGGTCGTATCTTCTTTATACTTAACAAATTCCTCAGGAGGACAGAGATCTGCTGACATGCTTTGGGTGCAACAGAACCTGGACTTGCGTAGCTATGTGTCTCCATCATATATATGTTGGTTTTACACTTAAAGTTGTTTAGGTCTTTCATAAATTTAATTACCATAGGTCAGATAAGGCCCGGAATATACCTATCAGTTATTCACTATAACAAAGGGAGTTAGCCGCCGTGGCTAGGAGCACAGTATTGATACACGATTATTTCTATGTTAGAGTTATTGTTGCCCGGAAGCCCCATAGGGCATAGTTGCCAGAGTCGGAAACTGGTTTCCAACTCTACTAAGTTTGTATTGTTTTTTTGCATGATTGTTTTTGTTGTTGCTGTTTATGCTGTTAAAGCTCAAATCATCTTTGGAATGATCTGGTTTTATCTTACTATGACACATAACCCATATTACACATCTGCTGCACACATGAAAGATGTCTAGCATAAAAATCTGCACATGGAATGTAGGGGGCATTCATTCCCCGATCAAACGGAAAAAATTACTAACCTACCTTAAAAAATTAAATATAGATGTTGCGCTTTTGCAGGAGACACACCTACTTCCTCCTGAAGCACAAAAGCTCTCTACAATGGGTTACAAATTGGTATCTTCTGCTCCATACACATCCAAGGCTAGAGGGGTGGCATTACTGACGGCAACCAAGTTATCAGTAGAAGTACACACAGACCAGGTGGACCCTGCAGGCAGATATACTATAACAGAAATCTCCTTGGGAGGAACAAGATACCATATCTGCAATATTTACGCCCCCACTAAATATGATAAACTTTTCTTTCAAACCCTCCTCACAAAATTATTACCAATCTGTGGCTCTAATCTCATCCTTGGAGGTGATTTTAACCTGGTGGCCTCCCTAGCCCTGGACAGACAAGTCCCCACACGGTCAGGACGCAGACTCCCCAGGCTGAATATAAACTACCTCTCTAACCAGTTGAAACTTTTAGATATTTGGAGGTCTAGACAGAGAATTTACCTGCTTGTCTGCGGCGCATGGTACTTTGTCCAGGCTGGACTATATTCTGATGACTGATACCATGCTACCTAGGGTGTCAAACACACATATAGAGCCCATCTGCATATCGGATCATGCCTTGGTGTGGGTTTCTCTAGCCAGTGGAATAGACAGAGGAAACTTTAGATCTTGGAGGTTCCCTGCGTATCTCACTGGATCCCTAAAATTCAGAAATATGCTGGAAACAGCTTGGGCATCTTATGTAAATTCTAACAGTGAACACGTCTCTGATCCTTTCCTTTTCTGGCAAACCGCAAAGGCGGTTATTCGAGGAGAGATACTATCGTTTGTTGCGAAGCATAATAAATCCTACACCAAGGTATATACTGACTCGCAGAAAGCTTTATCCAAAACCTATCAACAATTTTTAAACAATCCTACACAGGCTAACAAAGACAGATATCTTGAGTGTAAAGCTAAATTTGAAACATGCCTCACTTCGATTAATCAAAGACAGTCTAACGCCTATCAATATCGGTTTTATAAACAGGGCAATAAATCAGGGCGCCTACTGTCAAATCTTATGTCTAGCTCCCACACTCCCATGATTATCAAATGTCTTAAGGCGGAGGATGGTACCAGAGTATACTCGGGGAAAGATATAACCACAACTTTACGGAATTTTTATAAAGATTTATACACACAAAATGCAATAGATGCGGCCGCTAAGCTAGCCTTTTGGGACACCTGTCACCTACCACAACTTACCCAAGCACACATTGCCATGATACAAAACCCCATAACCATAGTAGAGATCACAGATGTTATTAAACGCCTCAAGACGAACAAAGCCCCGGGCCCGGATGGATTCAGTGGAGAATTTTATAGAATCTTATCTCCTAAACTTGCTGAACCCCTGCAGGCTGTATTTAATCATATTATTGAGACTAAAACTATCCCCCTTTATTTTAATTCGGCCATAGTGAAGACATTCCCGAAGCCGGGTAGGGATCCCGAGCTGCCTAGTTCTTATAGGCCCATATCACTATTAAACTAACTATACGCTGTCATTTGGGATCTTAAGTGACGTGGTAGCGTTCATTTAAGATCCTAAGTGTCAGTCCTCGCCCACTTTCTCTCATTTCCCTGCCTCCCCCCGCCCCTTTCCATGCAAATCCTTAAGATCTTAAAGATTCGCTGCACTTAAGATCTTAAGTGCTTGCGTGCGATTCAAACTTACGCTCTTAGCGAATTTACGCTCCTAACCGCTACGTAGACGGCGTTGCACTATTACTACGCATGCGCAGTTTTGCGAATTTTCTAGGATCTTAAATATACGCTCCTAAGTGCCGTGGAAATCGTATCTCTGAATCAGGCCCACTATGTATTGCAGTAGTGATTTGACAGGGGTCGGGGCTTAATGACGTGATTTACATAAATTGCATCATTAAGCCCCACCCCCATGCGCCGATATCTCCCGGAGGGAAGAAATAAAAAGTCCAGGTGGACCCTGCAGGCAGATATACTATAACAGAAATCTCCTTGGGAGGAACAAGATACCATATCTGCAATATTTACGCCCCCACTAAATATGATAAACTTTTCTTTCAAACCCTCCTCACAAAATTATTACCAATCTGTGGCTCTAATCTCATCCTTGGAGGTGATTTTAACCTGGTGGCCTCCCTAGCCCTGGACAGACAAGTCCCCACACGGTCAGGACGCAGACTCCCCAGGCTGAATATAAACTACCTCTCTAACCAGTTGAAACTTTTAGATATTTGGAGGTCTAGACATCCCCTAGACAGAGAATTTACCTGCTTATCTGCGGCGCATGGTAGTTTGTCCCGGCTGGACTATATTCTGATGACTGATACCATGCTACCCAGGGTGTCAAACACACATATAGAGCCCATCTGCATATCGGATCATGCCTTGGTGTGGGTTTCTCTAGCCAGTGGAATAGACAGAGGAAACTTTAGATCTTGGAGGTTCCCTGCGTATCTCACTGGATCCCTAAAATTCAGAAATATGCTGGAAACAGCTTGGGCATCTTATGTAAATTCTAACAGTGAACACGTCTCTGATCCTTTCCTTTTCTGGCAAACCGCAAAGGCGGTTATTCGAGGAGAGATACTATCGTTTGTTGCGAAGCATAATAAATCCTACACCAAGGTATATACTGACTCGCAGAAAGCTCTATCCAAAACCTATCAACAATTTTTAAACAATCCTACACAGGCTAACAAAGACAGATATCTTGAGTGTAAAGCTAAATTTGAAACATGCCTCACTTCGATTAATCAAAGACAGTCTAACGCCTATCAATATCGGTTTTATAAACAGGGCAATAAATCAGGGCGCCTACTGTCAAATCTTATGTCTAGCTCCCACACTCCCATGATTATCAAATGTCTTAAGGCGGAGGATGGTACCAGAGTATACTCGGGGAAAGATATAACCACAACTTTACGGAATTTTTATAAAGATTTATACACACAAAATGCAATAGATGCGGCCGCTAAGCTAGCCTTTTGGGACACCTGTCACCTACCACAACTTACCCAAGCACACATTGCCATGATACAAAACCCCATAACCATAGTAGAGATCACAGATGTTATTAAACGCCTCAAGACGAACAAAGCCCCGGGCCCGGATGGATTCAGTGGAGAATTTTATAGAATCTTATCTCCTAAACTTGCTGAACCCCTGCAGGCTGTATTTAATCATATTATTGAGACTAAAACTATCCCCCTTTATTTTAATTCGGCCATAGTGAAGACATTCCCGAAGCCAGGTAGGGATCCTGAGCTGCCTAGTTCTTATAGGCCCATATCACTATTAAACGTGGACTATAAGATTCTTACGAAAGTAATCGCAGAAAGAATCAAGAGAATCTTACCACACATCATACACAAAGATCAGACAGGATTTATTTGGGGCAGGCATCCAGCCTCTAATATTAGAAAAATCTTAAGTATAATGCAGATCCTAGAGGAGGAGTCTGGCGCTGGAGATCACAGCTTACTGCTTTCTCTGGATGCAGAGAAAGCATTTGATCTTGTCACATGGGATCATTTGTGGAAGACTCTAAACAATTTTGGATTCCCAAGTACCTTCTCACACTTCCTGCAAACACTATATACTAACCCCCAAACCTATGTAGCCAGCAATGGGTACATATCAACATCATTCACCATAGAGAGGGGCACGCGTCAGGGATGTCCTCTCTCGCCCCTGCTGTTTGCCCTTGCCCTGGAGCCCCTGGCAATTGCCTTGAGGAAGCATCCCAATATACATGGAATAAAAATACGGGAGACAGAGGTCAATCTGGCGCTATTCGCCGATGACATGCTCCTGTTCTTATCTAACCCATCTATTTCAGTACCTAACGCGGTAAAAGTCATCTCACAGTTTGGCCTATTCGCCGGGTACAGGATTAATCTGCAAAAATCGGAAATTCTTCCATTAACCCGACGGGACCAGCTACATTCGCTCCTCCCTGTTATACACCCCCTTACAAAAATTTCCACAACAATAAAATACCTCGGCATCCGGATACCCAATTATACAAAAGTAACTTTACCACCATTATACACGAACTCATTCAGAAACTAGACTCATGGAAGAACCTCCCGCTGTCCCTCTTTGGGAGAGTGGCGGTCATTAAATCTATTATCTTCCCCAAGTTATCATATCTCATACAAATGCTTCCTATCCGGATTAAAATGCAAGACACTAAAGCTTATAATTCTGCTGTAACTAGGTTCATTTGGCAAGGTAAAAAGCCCCGTATAGCAGTGTCCAGACTCTATCTGCCTCGCGACGCAGGAGGATTGGGGCTTCCGGACATATTCTCCTTTACCCAGGCAGTGTTTTTTAGAGCCACGGCAGACTGGCTACTACAAAGGGAGACTTATACCAACAAATCCTTAGAGGAGGCTTTATTCTACCCACATGCTCCAGCAGCATTATTGCTATCCCCGAAGAAACTGATACCGGCAAAACACCTTAGCAATGTTCTATTTAAGGACACCTATGTGGCATGGACTCAAGTAAATCGCACATATAAACGTAACCCTTGTGGTGCCTCATATGCCCCCCTGTGGGGAAATCCTGCATTTCCTCCTAGTCTTCAGAACACCACATACCTCGATTGGAAAGAAAAGGGTATCAAAGCTATAAACGACATATTTGACCCGGGGGGCACAATCTATGCCTTCCAGACTTTACAAACCAAATACCACCTACCTAACTCACAGTTTTTTATGTACTTACAGGCACGACACTATGCACAACATATATCGTCTATTTTGCCAAAACCTGCAAAGTCAGACAACTTGGTGCAATTACTACACTTCATCAAAAATAACAAGTACAAAACTCGCCACTTGCAACACGAACTACTAACTCTCAACAGCGGAAAGCTTTTGGCTCCTGCGGCAGTTAGGTGGGGGAACGATATAGCATTAGTTGATTCGCCAACCATACTATTCAAACACTATGAGCGAGTGATGCGTACCTTGCACTCAGCACAATTGCAGGAAGTACACTTTAAGACGCTGCACAGAGCTTACATTTCTCCGGCACAGAGGAGCCATATGGTGCCGGGAGACTTAGGAATATGTCCTAAATGCAGGCGAGAAAAAGCAGTCTTTTACCACTCTATGTGGGAGTGTAGGAAGATAGCGTACTTTTGGAACAAGGTACTGCAATACATCAACACTACCTTCTCGCTATCCCTTACTAAGGAGCCTCTGGCCCTACTCTGTGCTAATTTCGAGACCTGGGGACTAAGCCCATCTGAGCATCACCTAATCCCTACACTCACTATGATAGTAACGCTGGCCAAAAAAGTAATCTTGAATCAGTGGACCTCCTCAATCCCCCCTCTGTTAGGGACGGTAAAAAGTCTACTCATACGTACTTTATACTTTGACAGGAAGGCTACCCTACCAGACATAGAAAAAGGGGTGGAAAGGTTTTATAAAAAGTGGGGACCCTTTATTGAGAGTCTTGATGCCAATGCACAAACACAAATTCTTAACTTATTTGAGCATACCACTTGGTTTCTTTATAGACAATTAGATAACCCAGTCGTACAATAGAAGACAGGTATGCGGTCCCATCGCAAGTACTACACCTCATCAGAGGGTTCTATAAGAGACATGCTGATATCATGACTAACCTAGACATCATTGCTTATATCGCCCCTGCGCACTCCTACATATTCCAGTGCATAATCTCGCGTATGTTCATGTGTATATTCATGTGTCAATCTATTTGAAGCCAGACATGTATAAATTTCTGTATGTGTATGTTTATTTGTTTCTTTGTTTGTGAAACAAAAAACCCAATAAAATTGTATATGAAAAAAAAAATCAGAATACAATAATGGGCCTGATCCAGAACAACGCATCGGAGCGAATTTACGCGTGGCTGAGACGTAAAATCGCCTATTTCTAAGTACTGCGCATGTGCATCATAGAAAATACGCTCATTAGCGTAGCGTAATTGTGAACATATGGGCCACTCACGTAATTGTCACGTAAATACTTACGTGTGGGCGTGTCAATTTTACATGAGTCAACAATACGTTCGTTTTACGCGAAGTAGGTAGAGGTTTGTATGTAAAGTGTACAGTATGGGCGTGTTAAGCTGCGTACGTTCACGTAGTCTATACGTCCATTAGCGGACGTACGCTGTTACGCGAAAAAAAGTTAAGGTAGGGTTTGGGAAGCGGAACTCTGTGAATTACGTACATTCAAGGGGTGTGCCTAGGGGAGTGTATAGAACATACGCGTGCGAAAATACGTTACGCATGGAAACGTATTCCACACGTAGTTCTGGATCTACCCCAATGTCTGTATCAGCTACTCACCATATTAGATCCCCATGCTTTATTCCTATATATGGGAGTGACAGTATTATGCACTTCTCTTACAACAAGGGGACCCAAAGTGGGATCCATCTTGTCTAGTACCAGTTTTGCCCATGGTTCTCATATTCCTTTTAGAAATAAATTTCATACAAGCCAGGTAAAATAGATTAAAAAGCATTGCCATTTTATCTTAATCATAAAGAAATAAAGAGGTACCATGGGAACAGAATCACAAAACGTAAGTGAAAATAAATGTAAGTATGCAGCTGGAAAGCAGTTTATTTATCATCAAGAACCATTTAGGTTTCATTTAAGTTGATTACACATAATGAGACATATGAGAAGTAGTTTTTTCATGTGTTACAAAGTAAGGAACATAATCACAGTTACCTGGTAACACACTGTTAGGCTGTGTATTCAGACTGTTATATATGATTTTAAAACAAACTGTGTCACCACTTAATGCATGTGTGTTTCATACATTCTTGTATGTTCAGACAAAACACAGTTTCAATCAATGCAAAAAGTGGTCAGAAGGTCTATTTAACCACTCATCCCTATTAGTGCAGAAGGTGTGCTTGGGTTCAATGACTCCTGGGGCTCATTTACTAAAGTTGCTCTTTGGCAGCGATTATGAATCGCCAGCTTCGTCGCTGCGATTTTGCCGCAATTTCTTTTTTAAAATCACGGCATTAGCTTTTGGCTGGCTATTTATAATCGATGTCCATCAATTTTTCCATGGATAAATCACCATGCTTTTCTGTATAAAAGCACAGCGTTTTCCTTGAAAAAATCGCCATCCATGCTTATAACCCTTATCATGCATGTGCTGATATCACTATAAGGCACAGTATGGCCATGCGTTTCTGGCCATGCTGTGCCTTCTAGTACTGTAAGCATCAGCATGGCATGGGTTAATGCCATGCATCCGCTTACATAATGTGCCCTTTCCTGTAAAAAAAAAAAGGGATTGCCATTGTTACATTATGTTTACACATTAAATAGATGCCCCCGTTAATAATAAACTAACACCATATGCCCCATTATTACTTCTATACGTGTAGATGCCCCCTTTAGTATTTGAACATCAGTAGTTGCCCCTTAAGTAATCATAGCTCAGTAAATGCCACACGTAGTAATCATAGCTCAGTAAATGCCACCCGTAGTAATAAATCCTATGTAGTTGCCAGCGATAGTAATAATACATACTTACTTGTCACCGTTATGAGTAATACATATTTAGTTTGCTCTATACATATTTTAAGGAATCCTTATTACTTTAAAATTGCAGGGTCCCTTTTATAGTCTCTGGCGCTTGCCATTCTGACACTTAGAAACACATGGTCATGCTGTGCCTTTTAGTACTATCAGCGCCTGTATTATAAGAGTTTTAAGCATGCAGCGCTTCACATTTTGAATATTAAAAAAAACATGTCAAAGATATTGACATGTGTTTTTCAGCTAAAGTGTGTTGCTTTCAATGAAAGCAAAACACACAAAAGGTGCTTTTTCATGGCGAATATTTTTAAACAACTCACCCGAGATGTTACTAAGACACTAAGTAAATACGGCGATTGCTATATTTGCCATTGAAAAAATCAGGATGACGCTTTAGCAGCGGTTTGCCGTGTCGATTTTGCTATTGGCTAAAGTCCTGGGACTTTGCATTTAGTGAATGCGGCGATGGCATAATCGCCGCCAAAAGTCCCGGGATTTTGGTTATTTTTAGCAAAATTAACTTTAGTAAATGAGGCCCCTGGATTGAGTATCCTGAGAGTGAGAGAGGATTCTGAATCCTGCTCCAACAGGCACTGGTCCCAAGTGTTTTATTCAGGGGGAGAATTGATTGATGGATTATGTGGCAGTTACTCACAGAGAAAACATCATTTATGATGTAGTAGAAAAATTGAGATTTGCTTTGGATGAAATATACAATTTCAACCCCCCTTAAACTCTAATCCTAGGCTTCTGACTACAGGTACAGAAGCTTGTAGATAATAGCCATCAAAGCCAATGGGCTCTATACCTTTAGTAGATTTGAAACAACCAGTGAAATATGACTTTTGCCCTCGGTGCTTAAGAAGTATGTTAGAAGAACACCTATCATCATGAATTTATGCATTCATTTTATGTTGCCAAATTTTAGTATATCTGACAGTGACTGACATAAAGAAAAAGAGAAATACAGGATTCTTAGCACACAATTAAAAACCTCTTTTGGAGAATCTCTGTGTAAAAATGTAAATGTCATCTCAAAATTCTATCTCAAAGTTAAAATGTCATCTCAACATTCTCCTCCAACCCCATAGTGACTCAGTAGTCTAGTAAGTACAACAATTTCTCTTAAAGTACCACTTTGTTTTTGTATGTGTATTTCTTTTCTGTGGGTGTCATTTTTTCTTTCATTGTTCCTATACACAAATCTATTTTCCACAAATAAATATCCATTCATTCTCCCTTGTAGATAAAGTAGTATCTTACACCTAAAACTGAGCATCAGGGCTTTTTAATTCAGACTACACATTGCAAACAGATTTTTTTTTAATGGTTAAAATATGATTTGGGAAACCACCAGTAGCTTCCTTTTAAACGTAAAAAAAAGCACAACTTGTCAGTGTCTTTGTATCTCATTACTGGAAGCTCTGATATATATTGTGTAAAAAACAGAATCTAGAAACCATTATCATTGTTTTTTATGCATGGGGGGGTTCTCCACTAATAGAAACCTAGATCTGCCTCCCTCTAAATCTGATGAGTTTCACCAATTAAGGTGATGGTAAGGAAATGAAGTGTATTTACTATGCACTCCCCTAGGCACTCCCCTATGCACTCCCCTAGGCACACCCCTATGCACTCCCCTAGGCACTCCCCTAGGCACTCTCCTAGGCACACCCCTATGCACTCCCCTATGCACTCCCTTAGGCACTCCCCTAGGCACTCTCCTAGGCACACCCCTATGCACACCCCTCGCTCGTATGTACTTTGCCGGTTTTACGCTTTCCAAACCCTACCTTAACTTTTCAAAGCGTAACTCCTGTCATAAGTAAAGGCTGTACATACGGAAGTGTCAAAGCACCCATACTGTACGATTTAAATGCCTCACACCACCTCCGAAGCTTAATTACGGGTGACGTATGGCTGTCACGCCCCTTTGTTCGTAGATACACTGTTGATATTAGGCTGGTACGTACGTTCAGAGTTACGTGGCGTAACATCTGCCGCGCGCATGCACAGTACATACAAAACAGCGTTTTTACGTCTCTGGCTGGCATAAACACGCTAGTGTACGTAGCTCTGGATCTGGCCCATTGTTAATAGAATTGTTTGCACACCCCTGAGCTCTGGATGTGGGAGTGGTTGATGTTGTTAATGTTTAAAGCAATCTTTACAGAAATAAACTTCAATAGAATATTTTGGAACACTATATATATATATTCTAATCAGAGGCGTTTTTCCATTCTTAAGCAATTTTTTTGCCCTCCAACTTCCAGGCTGTGTTGTTGCACTTTCCTTCTAACCGGCTTCTCGTTGCATACAGACGTATTTGGGGATTTCCATGACTGGCCTGTAATAACCCTGGGGACCTCTAATCATATAAATAGGGCAGTGCTACAGAATTAGAGTATCCAAAGGGAAGCCTTCCATGCTGGCAATGCTACATTTGTTTTGGGGGGTTATCTTTAATTCACACATCTATACATCATATGGACCAGCTCTGTTATGAATACAAAAAGTGGGCCACGCTACATAGGGATAACTTGAAATGGACCACCAAATAACACTGACAAGCAAGGAAAGGGATCCATATTATATATGAAGCCTACATAACTGTAAACATTGAATAAGAGCTTGTTATAGACACTTTTTTTTCCCCTTTATCATGATAAGGCTAACATGAGCTACTATATGGCTGTCACTCATTGAGAAACATAAAAAAAATGATTTAGGCCATACTAATAAAGGGTAGATCATATTATTGAGGCTTCTGCCCTACAAATACATATTGAAATCTTGTTCACAGCAATGACCCAAAAACATTATTGGATTGTCCTGAGGATTGGAGTCTCTGCAGCCCCATCTCCAGGATACAGCTGCTGACGTGCTCCACACTGTTTTCTTTTACAGATTTTTCTTCTTTTCAATTAAGGTGAACTTTTCACCCCCACTTGAAATTACATTTTTGATTTAGAAAAAATGAAGTAGTGATTTGCTTTGATAACTGTGTATTAAATGCAAAAAGGACATTACATGTTGCATTACAGTGTTACTGCAATGTGGCGTATTTATTTGATATACTGAGAAAATAACTGTTGTGCGGGTCACTTTCCTGATATAGGGTATGTACAGATGTAGCATTGTCTACTTTTGTCATGTGTTTCTTTATGGTCAGATTTTTGCACTCGATCTTAAAATATACAATATATTACAAATCATTTTTGTAGACAAACTTTTTAAGATTGCAACCAGGGACCAGATTTCAGTCTTTAAAGACCGCATGTACGCAATCTACGTAACGAAATGCTACGTAGATAGCGTAAAATAGTTACTACATATGCGTAGTAGCTATGAACGGAAAAATAGGGTTGTGAATCCGGTCCCATATCAGTATATCAGTAGCTTTCCTACAGTAATTTAAATGTCAGCTAGAGGCCTGACACATACATAGCAGAAAATGTATGCATAGGAGGGCTAGAAATAAGGCTCTTATATAGAGACTTTGGGCCGGATCCTGAAGAACTGCCGCCAGGGGATTTACGTACATTTGTCGTAGGTAATTCCCCTGTTCTGAAGGTTGTGCGCATGTACACAACCCTCTTATGACGCCATAAGGGCCGGTGTACGTAATGTGCGTTACGTACGCCGGCTGTTACATAAGGCCGCAAACCTGATCATAACTGTTAGGGTAGGAATTCCGGATACGACAGCGGGGCGTGCACTCCCTGCAACGCTGCCGGCTGTAACAACCTCGGGCACCGGTAGCTCTAGATTCAGTCCTATATCATTTGTGACTTAGATGTGCACTTAAAATAATTTTTACAACCATGTTTTTATCTTTCCATTTCATCCTCCCCATTCCGTTCATTGCTCTAATATGCAATCTCTCCATTACCATAATAACCCCATCATTACAACAACATTAATCTGCCAGAACACAATGTTTATTCATAAGGATTTAATTACTCTACCACCTGTGCCCTGCAGTATAAAGTTTTATGTTCAGTATTACTGGTACATGTAAATGCAGAGTATAATACACAGCATTTTCTCTCTTTACATGAGACATTCATTGGCTGAAGGAATTTCTGTAGCCTCGCTAGCAACCCAATGTACATATCTCTCCATTGGGGGAAGGAGGGACATTTCTTTGCAGGGGAAATATTAGGTCTTTTAATGCTGAACATTTTTACTTTTATTATCAATAAACCAGATCCAGACGTAAGATCAGATTCTGTATGCTAGTCCTCCGCAACGGATGCTAATGTGTGGAATTTGGTGTCCTAAGTATCGTGTGTAGGAGTGCAAGGCACTCACCCTGCTTTCCTACATGCAGAGGAGATTTAAAATTGCCGAAGGCTCATTGTGCAAGTGGAATACTGCATCGTATTAGCCAAAAATATCAAAGCCCATTGAAACTGTCAAAATATGGAAGTCTGTATAGTAGGGGGGGGTGCCTAATCTACACACACACATAGCTGAAGCACTTAATGCTTCCTGGCCTATACCACCTTGCTCTCGGAAATGGACCTTGGTTTGAACTCTGGATCCAGATCCGTCCTGGAAACGCGGCAATCATGCATGCGTTGCTAAATAAAAGTCAGCTTTTTCCGATCCCAGCAAACAGCAAAGGACACCTTTTCTTAAGTCTGAATCCGGGCCATGGTCTGGAATGATCCATTTAAATGTATCCAAATTGGGAATACACGTTTTCCTTTGGATTTTGTTTACACTTGAGTAACAGTATCACCTATATATGACAGGCAGCTCTTTCAGTGAATGATATATGGCAATGTACAGTAGAGCTAGTGGTAAAAACACTGTATTGAATACTGTGACATGACTTGATCCCTGGTTCAGTACACGTGCTTAGTTTTTTTCTCTTTCTATTTCAGGCAAGTATGTATACCAACCAATGACTCCTGTGGAGCAGCTCCCTAGTACAGAAATCCCCGTGGAACCACAGGAACAGACCAACACAATCCAGATCTCTGTCTCGCTGGCCGAGCAGTTTCTCAAGGTAGCCTCTTCCTTCCAGCCTCCATTCATACCGGAGTCTCCACGATACTGTACCATCTCTGACCTCTTCCTGGACAATTATCAAGTGAAATGTATCAATGGAAAGATGTGCTATGTCCAGCGCCAACAGCCACCCCCAACTCCTACACAACCATGTGATGGCTCAAGGCCTGAAAGAGAGTTCCTTGAGGAAGTTTACCAACACAAAGACACAGAAGGACCAAAAATAGATCTTTGCTCTTCTCCTTCCAATTCTGAGGACTCTGGGATCAATGCAGTGGGAGTTCCATATTTAGAATCATGTGATGAAGATACAGAAGAAGGGGCAGAACTTAGTTCAGAAGAAGATTGCAGTCCAGATGGCTGCTGGGGTCAGGAGCCTTCTCCCCTGGTATCTCCTTCCAAAACTGATCTGGAGATCATTGAGACTATAGAGACCACAGTCTGACATGTGTTGAAGGTTTTACATGCCATGCACACTGGACAGGAGCTAGCTGCCATGAGAGAGAGCAATACACTCATATTGCACACATACCTACAATCTTTGTCACCAAGAATGTGTAAAAAATCAATGGCTTAGATGTCAATGACTTGTACCCTGGGTAAATGAAAGCACACTGGTGGGCAGAGGCACTTGTCAGCCTTCAGATCAGTATCTGTGCTTGAAGTTTTAATATTCATTAAGGCATATTCCATTCATTTTTACCCTGTTCTGCTATTTTATTTTTCAATTATATTCAGGAAATATAATGGGTAAATGTAAATAATCATTTTGAAATGATTAAAAGAGGTAGTCACATTGTGTAACCTTCATAATATGTATAATGTATGTGCTGGTCACACCATGAGAACCTCTCCTTGGATATGCTACAATGAATATAAAACAATTATGTACACCTGTATCTATAACTGATATTTTGCTAGGGAAGTATCACTATTTATGGTATCGCACATTCAGTATGAGTTTGTAATAATAAGCTCCTTTATGGTTCAAAATTCAGTATTCTTATTCTGAGGCATAGGAGAAGCTGCTTTGTTCATGCTTGGCACCAACTGTTCACAAGGACCACCATTTAATCACAAGTGTGGCTCAGGAGAGAGTCTGCTACCAGTATTTCTGCATTATGAAGACTGTTGTCACCAGGTTTTTCTGTATTGGATTCTGTATGTATTCATCAAAGCTGATCACTACTTTGATAATGTGCTTCTTGTTGAAATGAATCCTTACAATTGGCAACAATGCATAGTCACGCTCTCGTAGTGGGAAGTGCCCGCCCCCTGCACTCCCTGCTGTCGGTAGGAAATCTGTACACTTATGTGTCCAGATTCCTACCTTAACTATTACGTCTATTAACTAGTGGTAACGGGGCTTCCTCCGTCCCTGCCCTCTCATTTAAATGGCATCCCCGCGGATATAGAGCCATCGTATATTAAGGGTCTGCCCCTTCAACGAAACTACTTATGTCCATTATGTTTGTTGGTACTTACGCACTGGGAACATCTGCTGTGCACATGCACAGATGTTCCCAGACAGGGGACTTATGCAAATGACTTGCGTAATTCCACTGTCGCCTGTTATTTAGGATCTACCCCAATATTGGTAATTTTCTTATTCACTGCACTAATATATAGACAAATAATAAAAAAAAGTTTTATCCCAGTTTATATTCTCACCTTACTGGAAGACTTTTCTAAAAGACATAGGAAAATGATATCTTGATTTTTCCATTAGTAACCAATTGTAACCACAATTTAGTACAGTGTAATAAAAAAAACCTTTAAGTAGGAAAGTTATTCTTAGTCGGAGGGTGGTTGCATTCAATTTTTAAAAAAGGAGCATTTAAAGCCGCCTTGTTGTATTGCAGGTGATATAAGTGTATATGTTCAGCTTGGATGTTCCTTTGTGCACAAAGTAGAATTTTACAAAGTTACATCCTTATTTTGGAAATACATTGTTTTCATTTTATTTATATTTTAAATGTTTTCTTTAAGAACATGATCCAATCAATCTGCGTGCCGGCTTCCATCCTCCCTGTGATCTGATTAGTGTTGCAGATTGCCATTCGGGGCCTATAAAATTCCTTAGAAAAGCCAGCTCCAAGGATCGGTAAGGAGACGGGTGTTGTCCTTTCATCCGCTCTCATAACCACAAATGCCATAAAAGAAATAGAATATGGTTTTTCAGCTGGTCTTAATGTTGTTTTAATATATTTTAACAGCTAAATTGTTAACAACCCTATTTGTCAGTAGGGGCACCAATATGTTATCTCATATCATAATTCTGTTTAGCTTTTAAATCAATTTCTAGTCTGTCGAGTAATATTAAGTGTTTTTATTTTTCTCTTATTACGCTTGATGCTGAATGGTGTCACTTTTAAAGACACCGGACGCTGTTCAGTGGCAAAAGGCAGAACTTTTGTCCTATTTCCTTTACTCTGCAACTGATGAATAGATGAGAGCAACCAGTCAATTAGGATAAAATTAGGTTACAGTGACCTTTAAGAGGAGAACATCTTCAAAGGGAAATAGCAAACCATAGGTGGCCAAATCTAATTGAGTAAGGAATGGACAGACTAAAAGCTTAGGAGTCGCAGGTGCTCTGGATAGGTCTGTGCTTTCTTCATTTATTGCAAATTAAAGTGGAGAATTCCTGTAGTGCAAGTATTAATATTTAACAGTATTAGTATATTTAGAAAACATGTTTTTTTGAAGCACAAGTGAATACGCTGTGAGCACTACAGTGCGGGATTGATATGGGTTATTGCTGTGATGTGGATTTAGTATTAGTCTGTGCCTATGGTAAGGGTCTTGTTACAGTACAGTGTAAGAGATGTTCATATCATTTTATACTCTCAGGTTCAGGTGTTCTTATGTCTATGGAATTTCC
>WWET01002145.1:103345-115741 GCA_011038615.1 Limnodynastes dumerilii
GAAACAGCATCTTGGAAGACATAACAGTTTAGACATTTTTAAAATATTAATTGATGTTAAATGTAACAGATGCAAACTTCCGGATGAGCGGGGCACCAAGGTGGCCACTTCTTACCTCGGCTCCTGGTGACTGGTACTTATATTCTTTACCACTGATGGAAAACAAGCAACTTGTCCATCTTCGGTTGGATATTTCTGCAGAATCTTCACTGCATATCCTCTGAGTGCTTGATCGGGGAGACCTATCTGGCTGCAACGGTCATTTTGGGAGCTGAGATCCCATTTGCCTTGGACTTCACCTGCTTCCACTCAGGCCTTTGGATAAAATTCCTTTAACTGATTAGGATGGAAACCCTTGTGGATCTTGAGAGGCCTTCACCTCAAGGCTAGCGCTGGATTGTTGATGAGGGTTATTGGTGTTGGCAGGAAAATCCGCCATTTTGTCTAGAAAAGATCTCCTTGCTTGTATACTATGGCAGGGTCTCTGGTCTGCACTTAGGCGTGGATATATTATTTGCAGCATTGACACTGAGGGTAAACACCTGACCATATCTGTGCTTCCAAGTGCCCCCAGCCACCAAGCACTGAGATCTGCCGACCAGTCTACTATACATTAAATCCTGCATAAGAGGCTTTCAGTCAAATTGCGGATCCCTGTGACTGCTACATGGAGCGTTACAAGTGCAGTGATACAGACTCATTAGAGGCACTTTCCAATTATACCCCAACTCCTGTAAGGTGACTTGTGAATTTATCTCTGATCATAATATCTGAATTTTTTTTTTTTTTTTTTTTTTTTTTTTTTTTTTAACACTCTTTTTTTTATAATTCTTTATTTAGTACACCGATTACATGTAGAGTTACAGACAATCAGATGAAAACAATAAAGTCTAAACAGTAACATGTCTATTATTTGTAAAAGCAAAATGTTAGGGTAGCGACATGAATATATCTGTACCAGTTGTCTTCAGGCAAATCTAATGGGACTAAGAATGAGGCTAGAACTGTTTAGGTAGAAGAATGCCTGTTTGAGAAGCATAATTAAGTACAATTTTATATTTTGTGAGACATGGGAATGTCGGATGTGGGGCATTGGGTATAGGGAGGAGGGGGAGAGTAGGTGAGGGACTAGGGGGTACAGGAGTTCAGGCTAATCTTCAACAGTGCTGGGAAAGATAAGAGACAAGTCAATATGATGGACAATCTATCAATTGGATAATGTCTATCCGAGGTCTTTGTTTTAAGCTTAGGTCAATGATGTCTGAATTTTTTTTTTAGTCTTATATCGATCCCTTGGAACTAATTACCACAGGCTGCATTACTGCAACACCTATTCATCTTCCCCTGGATCACCAAGTTGTCTTAGGATTTGTTTTGCTTGGAAATATTTCTTTATCTATTTGGATTTCCTTTGGTCTCCTGATTTGTTACTCAACTATTGTCTTGAGTAGAATCTGGATACTGCTCCTCAGCACACTTTGCCAATTACAGTGTAGGAGGCCATCCAGTTACCTACAGGACATTTGGATATCCTGATACTTCTGTCTTTCTTCTCAACTCTGAGTCCAAGTCGGGTTTGTGAGCACACTCTGTGCTGTATAACCTCAGCTCTACTCAGACCTGGGACTGTTTAGGGACCTTTAATTGATGCTCCCTCAAGAACATTGGTTTTGTGTGATATTTTGTGCCCCATGGCTTCTTCCCTTCTGCACAATATTTGTTTGTTATTTTATTTATAAGTCCCTATGGTGCTGTTCTGCACGTTTTCATATAAAGGGGGAAGCACAGGGGACAGGGAATAAAAATAACACATAACGACTATAATTACTACAAAACAAAAATAAAGCGTTGAATAAAAAAAATAAAAAATAAAAAAAAATATATATATATATATCTATCGGCCCATAAACAAAATCCCCATCGTTCCCCTCCCTCTCCACCTGAAGCCAATTATTCTGATTCAAGCCTTCCTACCTCCTCCACTCCTACTGCAGTGGACATGGCAAAAGAGTCGTTCAATGTGTTCATGCCTAACACTGCCAAAACAATTGAAGACCTCCAGGCTCGCCTGGATTCAACATTAACTAAAATAGATGCAAACACCTCACACATTGTTACCCTAGAACAAAGAACATGTGATGTAGAGATTATATTCATTCCACTGATTCCATGCAACAGACCATATCGGTTCAAACTGCTATTATTCAGTCCCTGACTGAAAAACTTGATGATTTAGAAGATTGTAACCGCTGCAACAATTTACGTTTCGTTGGTATTCCAAAATCCATATGTGGTGGTCAATTATTCTCCTTTCTCGCTTCTGACCTCCTGGCGGCTTTAGGTATTCAGCCAGAAGTGAGGTTTCCACAAATTGAGCGGGCACACCATTTAGGTCTAGAACCCACAGGTAACAATACAAAACCTTATCTGGTAATTGCTTGTACTTTTTTAGACTATAGGGCTAAGGAAGGTATCCTAGCAGCTTATAGAGAAGTATATCCTTTGATAGTTATTAATTTTCCCATTAAAATATTCCAAGATTTCTCCACAGTTGTCTCTCAATACCGTAAGGAGTTTACAGAAGTATGTAAAATGTTGCATGATCAAAATAAGAGATTCACACTTATGTAAAATGATGGATTATTGAAAATGGCAATCCAGTGTTTTTCACGGATCCTATCGTGGCAAAAACCATGTCATGGGCTTAAATCCTGTACCTGGGCACCAAGCACCAATGATACTATATAACATATTGCAGTTAAAGTTTAAATAAAGAGTTTTTTATTATAATCTCCATTTATACACGTCTAGAGTGCTGCCTTCTACGTTTATTTGTTAAAGTTTTTTGTAACTCTTTAAAATGTTCTTACCTAGATGTGAGCCATGTGGTTTTTGGCACCCACCTATGTGCTTTATTGGTTTGAGGGAAAATAGAAAAAGGTGATATATTATATTTTTTCATTGCCAGTACTGGTTGTTTACTTTTCGTTTCATATTGTATCCTCTCTACTTTACGTCTTGTTATTCATGGAAATTTATAGTTTATTTGCCCAGAGGGGCACTGCTAAATTCAGGAAATCTTGATTTGTACCAGGATTCCAACCAACATACTGATGATCCTATCTCCGCCTTGTTATGTTTCATGATGCTGACAGATGTTCCGAAGGGTAGGATGGTCACACCGCTGAATTTACACACTCAGAAACCCCCATCCCTCCCTCGCTTAAGTTAGTTTCCTAGAATGCAGGCCTTAATTCACCAATAAAACAAAAGAAGGCTCTTACCCATCTTAAAAATTTCAGCCAGATGTAATCTTTTTACAAGAAACGCATTGGACCGATACCAGTCTTTTCACCCTAAAAGCCCCCTGGCTAGACTCCTGTATTTCTGCCCCATACTGATTGACTCCTATGGCGCTTAATAATTGTTGATGTTAATATCTATCATTTATGCTATACTTTAGTTAATATCTACTCCCTCAACTCAGACATGCAGTCATTTCTTTGTTCGATTTCAACCACACTACAACGCACTAATGCTCCGCTTATTGTTGCCGGTGATTTTAACACAGTGGAAAATCCTCTATATGATAAGTCGCCTCCGGCTTTGTCATTCACAGTCTCTACAATGGCAACAAATTAATTCTTTCAAAACTACACTGACGTTAACTGACATCTGGCATCTTCTTAATCCTTCACTCAGCCATACATAAGTCTCTCTCTACAATAGACTACATACTTTTGTCAGACGTTCTTGTGTCGTGAACGGTGAGATCCCAGATATATGATATATTGATTTCTGATCATGGTCAGATCATTCACTTAGATCTATCCCCTGCCTCTTACTCAGATCGCCTTTGGGGTTTTTCTACCTATCTCCAATCTCTACATTGTCGCTGGGTGGTGGGCCACCCGGTGGGAAATAAAATTGGTAAACTGCCTGCTTTAATGGTTTGGACATGGAGGCGGAAGAGGTACAATCAATGTCTTATCAATTAGACATCCAAATCACATTGAGTCGCTTACTTACCTGGGAATCATTCTCTCTAAAAATCCTTTTTCCCTATACTTTATTAACAATTCCTTGGTTATTATGGAGATTACTAAAAGGGTGGGATCAGTTACAATTGTCATATTTAGGCCACACAAATTTAATTAAGATGGTCTCTTTTCCCCCGTAAATTTTTTTAATTAAATAAATAAAATTCCTTTTACGTGTGTTTACTTGGCATAACGGTAGACCAAAAATAAGTATTAGAAAGCTCTATCAGACAAAAGCAAATGGAGGTATCAATTTCCCAATATAACGGAATATACATATGCTAAAGAGCTCGGATATCTGAGAGACTGGCTCCATAATTCTGACTTATATAACCACACCTCACCGAAGCAGCAATTTCTCCAGCAGATGGATTTAGTTTCCTTCCTACACTTGCACGATTAAAAAAATTCCTCAATCCTTAAGACACAATCCTTTACTGTGAACAGGGGGAAAACACACCAAGATATTCATGGGAGCGGCAAAAAGATAAGGACTACTATAGGGCTTGAAGCCCCTTTTTCTCGTGTTTGGTACAGTATATTGTTCAATCTGTATACTAAGGCAATCTATATTAAAGAATATGTGGTAGTTATACTAAGGCAATCTATATTTTAAAACATTTCACAAGTTTAGAACAGATAACATGATTTCAGAAAGCAGCATAAAGCACCTACTCCTACATTTTGCTGAAAATATGTTTCCCCTTCTTATTTCCGGCTATAAACTCTCTCAACACATTGTACAAGTTCAGTGCAGCTTTGTGTTCTTAATGAACATGAAGTATCTGGAACTGCGTTAGACCTTTTTTGCATTATGGTAAACCTCAGATATGTTTTCAGACTGCGAAGTACACTAAAGGTGCACTCTGATGTCACAGCTAAATTGGGCACAGTCATGACAAGCATCAACAACAATACCATCTGCTGGAGAAGAGTTTCATTGTGTCATACTTCTTACTGAGCTTCTCAGTAAGGGTTCTGAACAGTCAAAACGCAATGGGAGGTGCAGCTTCCCTGTCTTGTTTGTCTGCTTATGCTTACTGCAAATTGTGATAGTAAAATAAGTGGGGCTTCTAAGAGAAAAACAAAAGAGTTTGTAAAAAGAAAATGTATACAGAACAAACATGAAGATAACTTAATTTTTGGAAATCAGAAACAAAAACAGTTAAAAAGTTCAAATAAAGCTACAGCTTATTATTTAGTATGAATCCTGACTTCTCAACGGTGGGGCCTCCTACCTCTTTTCCATCTGGAAGTTTAGTTGCGTTAAGATAATATGCCAATTAATAGATCTTAATCGTAAGAGGGTTTTTTTTTATCTTGCACTGTAGCTTTATGAAAATTTGAAGTGCTTAGAGCATATCCCTTAGCATTCGTTCAAGCTAAATATTATGTTTCAGCAGTCATCTGTAGTTTTTCCCATTGGGATTGAAAAAAAACCCTAGCCACTCTATTATTGGAGCCTCCGGCTACCCATAATGCCTTGTCTAGAAATTAGTCCAAAATTCGGGAGCTGATAGATCACTCCTCAGTTGTTCATCGATGGCTTCCTCACCTCCCAGCATTACGCCACCTCTTTCTATTTAAACTAATCCGTGTGGTCATTAAAGATCGCACAATGGTAATCTACGTACCTAACTGGTACGAGATTACATAAATGACTTACCACGCATGTGTAGTAGGTCATTCACTAACTATCCGCACCTAAGAAGCTTCTGCTTCAAAGACTTACATTGTTATGCATTTTAGTATGCTTCATTGTGTATTTAGCATAAATTACACAAACGCTATATGCTTTTCAATTCTACATAATTGGGTTTGACTGCATTCAGGGCCGGTGTTAGGTCTATGGACACCCTAAGTAAAGCTTCAGCCATTGCCTCCTCCACTACTTTCCCTTGGCACACAAAGCATTGGTTACTTCAAACGTACGTGTTCTACTGAGCCACAGCTCCTGTATAGCACAGTACTATGCAGGAGTCATGGCGCTGGTAATCCCCTGCTGTGATGCTATCTTTACATTGTCATGTCCCTGACAGCTGATTGGCTAAGCTGTAAAAGTAAGCACCACGGCAAGGGATCAGGTGAGCCTTATCTCCTAAACAAACAAACAAACCTCTGCAGCACTTGTTTGTACTGCTTAGTCGATCAGCTGTCAGGGACATGACTGCTGAGCAGTTTAAGTAAGTGCTGCTGCAGGGGACTAGCTAAGCCGTGGTTTCTATGTTCCACAGCATTAGGGCGTGTGAGCGCCTCCATATTGCCACTGTCCCATCCTTGGAGCCCTAGGAAACTGCAGCTGCCTAAACCTGCACAGAGGTAGCACTGGGCCTGGCTGTATTTCTCATATGTTGTGTGAGCACTTGGAAAGCAATTGGTTTTCTATTCTTTGCAATAAAAATGACAGAGATGTTGAAGTTTAATATGACAGGGAAAAAGGCAACCTGACTATCTGTAGTCTCATGTCTGATAAGGCATAAAATATGTTTTAAACTTCCAAATGACAACTTTTAATTGGCCCATAAGGACATTAGTGGAAATACAGTACTGTGAAGCTTTCTATATTTAACATCCAAATCTTCTGGGAGGAGCAGAATATATGTAAATATAAAAGTTGTTATATGGGTGAGTGCAGTGACACCGCATATGTTAACTGGATATTTGTGTGAGTTGGAAATGTATTCCTGCGCATAGAGACTGTGTGTTTTTAGTGTATGGGTGCAGATGGTCTTTGAGCTCACATATACCCTTTAAATATTTTCGTTTTAATCAAATATTTATGAAGTGCATATTTTGCATTGAGATATGAATAAAAAATGAGATCTGTATCAGTGTGGGGGCCCAGAACATCTGCCAGTTTCCTTTCTATCTTCTGCAATGAGGGCATTTTCTGATGAGACAACATAGTAAACAAGGGTGAAGAAAGGCCATTTCAGCAAGTCTGTAATTATCCTGTCTCAGGTGAAAATCTGTATGCTTTGCTACAGCAGAGCAGTGCTCTAAGACAGAATCCTTCACAGAGGACAGAAGAGGTTTCTCACTTCCGTACCATAACACTGACGTTTATGTTAAACAGCCTGACTGAATTGAGCTATAAACTTTAAATAATGATCAACAAAAACCTAAGTTTATGTGCACTACTGTTATTTTTGCCGCAAGTGCATTGGTTGAAATAAATCATATCCCTAATTGACATCTGCATTTTATGGTGGAGATGCAGTGCTGTCTGCAGCCTGCCTCTGGAATGTAGCGTAGTGTTGTGTGACAGGGGTAAGGGCAATTCAAGCACCTGTCAAATACAAGAATATCTATCAAAATATAATCAAGATATTTACGGGACAATTATGCTGCTTTTGTATAGATACTGTACATGTAGGTGGATGTGTGGGTGAGAATGTGTTGCGCTCCAAATGAGAAGTGTGCTAGTAATTCTATTTTCTATCAATGCTGTGAATTAAACAAAAACTGTCACCAATGCAGCACACACTATGGTAAGACTACACAATGCTTGTAGCAGCGATCTCACCTTTCTCACAGACTCTTCTCTGGACTGATGTCCTGAAGCAGCTCTCACCTGTTTTAACATAAAGCGTGAAGAATTACACACTAAGTACTAATAAACACTGTCTGGCTTTATACAGTTGTAAAACATTAGCATGGTCTAAATATTTTTGCAGTAAACACATACAATTCCCCTTTCCTCTAGCCGTAGATAAAAAATGAACGGGCAATCCTGTAGGTGTTAATGCTTCACATTCTGCCAGTAGATGCTGAGAGAGTGTGAAAACACACTGCTTAAGGTTCAAATACGTGACTAAAACACTGTAATTGGAAATGTAAGAGTATCTAGCTTTGCGAGGTGGTGAGACAGACAATTCACAGTCCATAGCTGATAAAGACAAAAACCATTAACTATCTCACTGCTGGAGAATCACTGGATGTGTCTTGCATTATTTGCATAATGGATTCAGAGGTACACAATCATTGGGGTAGATCCAGACCTAAGTGCTTGTTACGTTTCATCGTGTAGCGTATTTACGCTAGAGTATTTTCTATGCACTCCCCTAGGCACTGCCCTCGTTTGTACATACTTTGGCCATTTTACACTTCCCAAACTCTACCTTAACTTTTTGAAGTGTAAGTACTGACGTACGTAATGGATTCACGTACGTAATGGATTCACGTACGTAACGGCCTAATCCAGCCCATACTGTAGGATTTAAATGCCTCCCTCCGCCTACCAATCATAAGTACGGGTGTCGTATGGATGAACCTGCCCCTTCATTCATGGTTACGCCGATGGTACGTACGTTCAAAGTTACGTGGCATAACATCTGCCGTGCGCACATGCGCAGTAAATACTAAACAAATTTATCGCTAGCGTACGTTAAGAGTTTACTTGTGGTATATTTACATGTAGAATAAGTGCTGTTAGTGTGTTAAAAAACAATAAAATATGGAAACAACTTTTAAACTGCTAAAGCATTCTTTAAAACCTACAACGGAGACGTTAGTCAGTGCTCTGTTTTCTGTGCAATATAAAAGTAATGTTCCCTTGTAAGATTTATATATGCCATAAGGTGCTCCCTAATGTAAATGATAAGGATATGTAATGTCACTGAGGAAATATTTAATATATAATGTCCTCTAAATAGCAGATCTGATTCAAGTTAAAAGCTGAGATGAAGCTGCTGTAACTTCACCCATTTATGAAAGGTGCAATAAGAACTCCAGCACATAGAGACAATTAAGCGCTTGGCAACAGTATGGTTCATAATGTAGTTTGTGGATTGGTTGTCCTTTAATTGTGGTACAGTATAGTATTTAACAATAGATTTAAACTCTATGTTACCATAAGACAGAGTATATTGTTTTCTTAGTTATTGTTTATCTGGTTTTGTTGTTTGGCATAACTACAGACTGGTATGATTTAGATGGGACAGTTGTGATTGGACGGCACAGACTACAGTTGTGAGTTTTGTAAATTTTTCATATACATAACAATAAAACATACAAATACAGAGCATAAAAATAACAGGAAAAAACCCAAAACATCATACTACAATATGGTGCTCAGTCCACTATACAAATCTTTAGTAAGAGGACAATAAGAAGCAGAAAGTGCTCTCTTACCATTACACGTGTGAAAAGCATGACCAGTGGAGAAGTCAGGACTACTACTACAGCAAAACAAATATCAACAGTTTTGAGATGTAAAAAATAAATGTACGCCAGCTCCCAGGGAAGGGCCTCCAACTCACACCGCATAGTAACTCTACTCTGTACTTATAGATTGGGGACAGGGGTCCTCAGGTCTCTCTATGTAGAATGAAGCCAAGGAGACCATATTTTATAGAACACGTGTAATAAAACCTTTCACATCCAATAGTTGTGTTAAATAGAAGGACTAGAGGCAAGCCAAGAAAGAAAGAAAGAGAGAAAGAAAGAGAGAGAGAGAGAGAGAGAGAGAGAAAGAGAAAAAGAGAAAGAGAGAGAGAGAAAGAGAAAAAAAGAGAGAGAGAGAGAGAAAGAGAGAGAGAGAGAAAAAGAGAGAGAAAGAGAAAAAGAGAAAAAGAGAGAGAGAGAGAGAGAGAAAGAGAGAGAGAGAGAGAGAGAGAGAGAGAGAGACCTGAATCGTTAAAGTTCACATCTGTTGAGGAAATGGCCCTAGGTGTTGTCACACCGGCAGAGGTCGAAGGTGTCGGAGATATGGACACAAGTGCCGGTCCACCACCACGTTTATTAAGACCTGTGGTGGCATTAGAGGACTCCGACTCTACAGGTACTATAATTGTTTCGTTTGTGTTGTAACTAAAGAATGGCCGCTAACCATGGATTTACATTGAAGGTGTATAGCATAGTTTATAAGACTGACACATAGTTTACAGATGATTTTCTAATCATGTGTTGTTGCATTATGGAGAGAGAGAGAGAGAGAGAGAGAGAGAGAGAGATTTTTAAATGGGAACCAAAATGGAATCCTCTATAGATAGTCCAAGAAGACATATTCAGGGACACAGCAGAACAGAGACTTTGATAGTGGACACTATAATAGCCCAAACTCACTTCCAATACGCCAGTACCAGAAAACACAGCCAAAGCATGCGCCAAAAGCCAGCTGGGAAGAATTTACATTGAGTGCTAAAAGTGGTTATTTACTTGAGTATTTCTCAATCAATAGCTATTGTCCTTAAAAAAGAATATTGTAAGGTTTCTCCACTGGTAAGTCAGCTTTAGCTTCTACTGATAATTTTCTGTCACACTTCCAAAACTTACAAATGCTCTAAAAACATATACACAGACTGAAGTTTATACTTCTACCTTCAATTTGGTAGATCATCTATCTTTAGACAAAGTTACTAAAATCTTAATTCAGCTGCAAACCTCTTCCAAAGGATGAGGAGTCAATCTCTGCTTGCTTAATGTAACTGGACTAGCAAGGTGTTTATGAATCGATCATATTTGAGGTGGACCTTTAACCCAAATTTATTATTATTATTGTTTATTTTGTAAGGCACCACAAGGTGTCTGCAGCGCCATACAAAACACAACAACAAAATACAGTACAGACATACAAGGTAGGGATGGACAACATAGTCCATAATAACATACAATATAAATATAAAAATATCACAAAAATACAATAAATAAGCAAGCACAGTATGCAAGGCAAAATGCGAGGTGTCATGCTTACCAGATCAGGAAGGAGGGGATAGAGCGCAGTGAGAGGTTGTGAGGGAGCCACCAGCTGGGGATGGGGTAAAAGGGTAGCAGAGGGAGACAAGATGGTACGAAGTGAGGGGGGAGTGGTAGAGGAGGGAACAACACTAGGATGGAGGGCCCTGCTCACGTGAGCGTTTAATATAGTTTAATATTATTATTCTGTGTACTGCAGAAGCTCTAAGGAGCGCTGTGTTAATAATTGTTTAGGTCTAATGATACAAGCAGGAAATAAAGACAAAACATTGGCGTAAAATGCCAACATAAGGTGAGCTGAATAGCATATGAACAAACGGGATATAAAAGATGAACCAGAAGCACAGATAAAGCAGCATGAAAAAAAAAAAAAAAAAAAGAGGTGTAGAGGAAGTAATAAGGCAGAAAACAGCAATTATAAAGGAATTATCAAGTGGTCTAAGGAAAAATGGCTAACAAGACTGGGGTAAAGCTGATACCCATTGCTATTTTTATTGTCCATTTCTCATGTTGCGCATTCAACTTCTTCTGTACCTTCCCAGTCCTTGACTATCTGCAATAATGAGCATTATGGTCTGGATCCAAACAGCGTTATGCTAACCAGACCCCTACACCATCCCTGCATATAATGTGGCCGGTGTAGAAATTGCCCTTACCATACAATTAGCATTCCTCCACCCTCCCACAGAGTCCTATCATACCAGTACAGATCAGGGAGCCTCTAGATCCAGAATTACGTCCAGGTAATGTGGTGCTCACGCATGCCCTGCATTACTAAAAGGGGTCCCGCTGATCAGAATACGCCCGCAATACGTCCTATTTGCCTAATTAACATGACCAATAAAAGATAGAGAGCCCAGGAGTGGAGAAATCATTGATGATTCCAGCTGTGAAAGCTGTGGAGCTGATAAAGTCTCACAAGACTAATGATGTCATCAATCTCTAGAGACATTTTAGGACTGAGGCTGCAGTGTGTGGGAGCTGCTGCAGAAGGGCCTTGAGGACAGTGAGGAGTGTACCAGAGGGGGTGAGTACTCAGCTGGTGGTAGGATATTCTATCTTGATTTAAGGTCAAGGAGAAAGAGGATCATAGAGCTGAAGAGAGAAAGCAAGGCAGAATGGAAATAAAGTGAAGAGAGCAGGAGAGAAGAAAGACGAGAAACTGGGATTCAAACACTAGAAAAAGGTTCTGGCTTTATAAAAATAAATGTCCCGAGCAAATAGCATACAAAAAAAAAAATACAAACAATATAATTTGTATTTAACACACACACACACACACACACACACACACACACACACACACTAATGATTACAGATATAGCTGTCTGGCACTGTGGATTTTCTCACATAGAGCACATATGTCTTGAAATATTTGACATTTTTCTAATAATATTGTGCTCCTCTCTTTGTTGCAGAGGTACTCTAGTATTGTTATTGTTAGACAAATGTGCCACAAGTGCCACCAACTGCCATATGTGTCTTAATACTTGACCATCTTTCATGATATCCGAACATACACTAAGGATTCTGCTAGACACTAACTGTCCTGGAATATAGGAGTCCTTAGCAGACAGGCACCATGTTGCCTAATTTATATTACTGAAAATTGGCCACAATTTGGGAGCTAAACCCCTCCGCTCTCTAGGCCACCTACAAA
>WWET01002145.1:127921-140620 GCA_011038615.1 Limnodynastes dumerilii
ATGGGGAATACTGGGGGGAGGTAGGGTAACTGGAGGCATATTATGGGGAATACTGGGGAAGAACTGGAGGAATATTATGGGGAATACTGGGGAAGAGGGAGGAGGACTGCAGGCATATAATGGTGAATACTGAAGGGAGCTAGAGGCACATAATGGGGATTACTGAGGGGGGCTGGAGGCATATGATGGGGAAGAATGGAGGGAGCTGGATGCACGTTATGGAGAATGCTGAGGGGGGCTGGAGGCACATAATGGGGAATATTTAGAGGGAATACTGGGGGCCTCAGAGACATGATGGGGATACTGGTGGGCTTCAGAGACATAATGGGGATATTGAGAGGCTGCAGAGCCATGATGGGGAAATTGTAGTGCTGCAGAGACATGATGGGGAAATTGAGAGGCTGCAGAGACATGATGGGGAAATTGAGAGGCTGCAGAGACATGATGGGAATATTGGGAGACTGGAGACACATAAGGGGGAGTACACGCAAGGGGGAGAGATTGGATGAATATATACACTACACACACAAACTGGATAACTTAGTGCTTAAAAGGCTGTGCTTCTATTGTATTATTGTTAAAAAAAATTCTGTTTTGTGACTGCATTGCATTTTGTGACGTTTTTTTAGCTACATTCAGGTAACAAGAATGTTGAATTTATTGTACAGTAGTCGGAAGGATGCAGACTGTATTGTAAGGGGGCCTGTATGGTATAGCGGTCACTAGGATAATGTTTGTAAGATATGTGTCCCTAAGATATTTAGTCTGTATTGTATTGCAGTTTTTATGATGAAATGGAATTTGTATAGTAGAGACTAGAATGCTGCCTCTATTGTATACATTTGCTTTCTTTTATTGTGGTTACAAGATTGTGTTTTATGATGCTTACATGGATACTATACTCTAGAAACCCTAATGACATATTGTTAAACAGGTAGGTGCAAATTTAAAGTTTGCAGGGAGGCGCCGAACACCCTAGCCCCGGCCCTGGCCTCCATAGACCAGCTGTAACTTTCCGCGTGATGTTCCGTGCATATATGTCCTCCGTCCGTGCGTATCTTTATAATCTCTCCTACTTTTCATCATTTAAATGCCTCCCCCCACCCATTTATATGTAAATTCTTCCGTGCGTATTACGTGGAAGATCCAGACGTATGTGACACCATGCGATTCACAAGTCTGTCCGTGAGGCACTTCCGTGCATATAGTATACGTGAACTCCGTAAAAAATAATTACTACGCATTCACAGTTTAAATGTACCTAAAAATACGCAATGAACTGCCCAAAAAACAGATCTCTGAATACCGCCCCATGTCATCAGCCCCCCAGTATCCACATCATGTCATCAGCCCCCCAGTATCCACATCATGTGCCTCCAACCCCCCAGTATAAACAATCATGTCTCCAGGCCCCCAGTATCCCCATAATGTCTCTCCAGCCCTATATTTCCTATTGAGGTCCAGCCTCCCAATTTTCCCTCACTGCTTCACTTACCTTTGATGTCTTCCCTTCCTCTGCGGCGCGCTCCTGCTCCTTCTTCTTCCTAGAGACGCTGGCATCACCAGGAAGGAGCTTCTATGCGTGCAGGAAGTCACTGTATCAGCTGATCACAAACCCCGGCAGCTGCAAGGGGGTTTGCGATCAGCTGCTCTGTGTAATTACAGCGGCAGCTGATAGCAGGAACTGACTGCTAGGCGGCCTGCGGGCCGGACCAAATTGTTTGCGGCCCGGATCCAGCCCAGAGGCCGGAGGTTCCCCACCCCTGCTTTAAACTAATCGTAACCTCTCAGTGTCAATGGTTAACTTATACAAAGTATTCTACAATTTAAAAAAATAAAATAAACAAGGCTTCCTTGGTCACGGTGAATGGGGACCCCTCAGAGGTACTTCAGATCGGTTGCATTCCCCGCTCCGATGGGCTGCTTTTAGAAATAGAGACAGCCGAAAGTTCCTTTTCATTTAATTTTCACAGGATCTGACATACCCACCACTGACAGCTCCGGAGAGGTGAGTAACCTCTCCGGGGACTATTAGTGTTGGCGGGAGGGGGGGGGTTAGGGTAACGCTCTTAGGAAGGGAGGGATAGGGCCATAGAAGGGAAGGGAAGGGTTAGGGTCAGGCTGCGGGGAGGAGGTCTTAGGGTTAGGTTATAGAGAAGGGAGGGTTAGGGTCAGGCTAGAGAGAAGGGAGGGTTAGGGTCAGGCTGTGGGGAAGGGAGGGTTAGGTTAATGGAAGGGGAGGGTTAGGGTTAGAATTAGGGAAAGGGTTGGGGTAGTGTTTTATACTTACCTATCAGAGCACAGTGTTCGGTGCCTTGGGGATCAATTGCTGTGCCTCATCAAGACATAAGCCATCAATATACCAGTCAGTTCGAAACTGTGAGGGAGAGACCGGCCCTATTGAAATAGGGCCATTCTTAGCAGGGACCCACACCCATTCATATTACTAACAGCACCACTTAAGGGTAGCCACTCTCACGGCTGTTCTTTATGTAATCCATGGAGCCATTGCCTGCACTGATTCATTTTTTTCTGGATATAAAAGGTCCCAGTGGGCCAAAAGAACTACAAAGTCTTTCTGCTGACGACGTCCTTCTCATTCTCTATTTGGCTAACATCTTACTCCACAATTAATACAAACATGTTGGTACCTATACACATAGGATAATCAGCTTCTCTAAAACAACTCCTTATCCCTTCTTAGTCCTTAGTCCTGCCCAAACATTTTCATATTATGGGAAAATATGTCAGAACTTATTTCTGGCTGTCTTTGTCTCCCTATTTTCAAGTGTTACTGGTCACTGTTTCTTAAACTTCCCAACTGAAGGTCTGAACAACACTTCATAAAAAACTTGTCTTACAAATCCTGATTGCTGCCAGATGCCTTATATTGGGCCTCTTACTTGAGCAAGTGTATTGCAAAATTTATCACATAGCAGTCATAGAAGAAATCTCTGCCTACCTCCATGGCAAGCCCGATACAGTTCTATGGTTCAAACAAAATAATGCTTCCTTTCACTCTCCCAGAGGATTCTTAGACCTTTGCTTGTAGGCAACGCATTTAGTTTCTAATTCTATCTCACTCTACTAGCTCATAACTCTTTCTTTCTTATCTAGATTTTCTATCTGTGGGCCACTGAGCCTCTAGGACCCAGCTTGTCCTTGAAATTCTTTCGTTTGTTTTGTATTGTTGTCCTCCATCCTTGGTTTCTAGCATTTGTATTATAATAAAAAATAATAATAATTGACATTCTTTTGCCCTACAATATAGCCTACGACTTCCTCAAGCTCTTAGCAGAATGGTGAAATTAAGTAATGTCTTAATTTTTTTGTAAGTTGTACAAACTACAATTTTTGTAGAAAAGAAACTATTTAGTGAAAATAAATGATTTAGAAATTAAACACTTCTAAAACTGCCTACACAGAAATCATAATTCAATGTCAAGGCACAGAAAAGGGAATGTGATAATGGTAGAAGGGTTCTCTGACAGCACAAGAGCAGTTTAAATAAAAAAAACATGGACATATGCACATCTTCACCAAAAGGGTATGATTGGGAAGGTGCCACTCTAGAGTTCTTCTGTAACTTCTGTTTCACTGTGACTGACTCTACAGAGTGCTCTGCATGCTAGGCAGGGGTATCTCCTTTAAGTCGGAGCTACCACGCCAACCCTGAAAATGTTGGAAAACGCCTTTCAAATTTGATGGCTAAGTTTTAATATATGTAATAGTGATTTAACTGGTCCTCTAAATTTGATAAATTTAAATATTTGTGTATAACCTACGTTTTATGGTCATATTATATATATGTGTGTATATATATATATATATATATATATATATATACACACACACACACACATATATATATATATATATATATATATATATAAAACTTTTTCTCACCATAGACTATAGTCTTTTAGAATTCTATTACAATATTACCTGTTCATAGCTAAAAGTATCCAGCATTCCTAAGACCAAGCCTTGGATTTCTCCTAACTTTCCTCTCCCGTATACAGGATCCTAAAATCAGAAAGAAACAAGTTAAAAGAAAATGTAAAAGCCACGTGTTACAAAGGCATATATTTTCTGTAAATATGTAGGGAACCAGACAGCTCCATCTGTCAAAATGATTTATAAGTAAATTCACAGATCTACAAAACTTTAAAAGAATACATTTGAATAGGTGAATAACATTTTAGTAATAGATTCCCTGTGTTCTCATTTTAAACAGTAAAACAGCCCTGGTCATATGCATCTTTGTGTGACTAACAGTACACGTCCTGCAACTTTAACAACATTCTTTTTAGTTCCTTATCCGATTTTTAATCACATATCAAAGCATTGCTGTAAAATTATACTGTCCCTTTGTCTTTGCATTAATTACAGTGATATAGAAAAGCATAGATTGTTACCAATAACCTGATCATTTATAAAAGCAGGTGAGAATTTTCATTTTCTCTCCAAATAAATCTTTCTTTAGATTTTATTGTTGCACAGTTTGACCATAGTTGCTATATGTTAGCAAAATCTGCAATTACGAACCTTTGAAACTATATTACACTACTGCTTTCTTATCTTTCTTTAGTTTGCATATAAAGGGCCTGGTTACTATGGATTTTTTTTGTGAAAATACATAACAACAAGGAATTTTTTACTGAACCCATGACTGATATATGATATGTCTCAAATCAGAATAGGTAGGGAAGGGTAAGTCTTTTATAGTAAATTACAGTATGGAAATGTTTTACCAAATGCAACTTACAGACATACACACAAACAAAGGTGCTGGATATTATACTGTCTTGCACCTAACTTTCCCATGGTGCAGGAAAATGGTATTGGCACTGGGGTTCCACAGGAGGAGAGAGTGGGGTACCAGAAACCAATGTGACTTTGTCACTGAGAAATGGGTGTTTTAGAAGTAAAAACAGCCAAAAGCTAATTTTAGTCTGTCTTTATTTTAGATTTTTTTTTTTACCCAATAATGTTTTGTAAACGCTACAGGAGACTCGTCGGACCCGCCCCATCGACCAGACACCGGAGAGATAAGTAACACTCTTCAGGGACTTTTAGGTTTAGGCTGTCATGAAGGGAGGGTTAGCTGAGGCTATGGGTACAGGAGTTTTAGGGCTGGGCTGCGGGGAAGGCAGTTTTAGGGTTGCAGCAGTGAACTACAACCTAAACAGTATACAGAACTATAAATAATTAGAAAAACTATTCTGTACTTTTATAATACCAGTTAGGCAATGCTACAAGTACCACCATACCAATAATGTGTTCACTTGATGAATAAAGCTTGGCTTCCACAATGTAGAAAAAAAAAGCCCTATTTACTAAATAAGAATACAAAATTCTCGTATGTTGCATTTCATCAGTCAATTCAGTGTTGCCCAACTGGCATCTTTCAGTAACATCTATGAGTCTTTAGGAAACGAAACAAAAAACATAACAGAGAATTTACACAGCAGTAGTTTCCAGTACTAAAAAAAAAAAACACCTGATTGCATTATTTTAACATATCCACTTGTGGACATAGTAAAGGAACATAAGCCCCCTCCCCCTCCTGAGATTCCAGTAGCTTAAAATGAACACTAAATCTGCAAAAAGCAGTTTGACATTAAAGGAAAATCAAGTCAATGAAAAGACCAGCTAATGAGCAGCAATAAGTCTGTGCTACAGCTTATGCTGTATAATTGGTGATTTAAGACTATTCCTGTACAAAACAGGGCAGTCAGAGCACACGCTGGAACATACTCTTCAAAAGCTGTCGTTTTCAAAGGCAAAAAGGCAACAACAAAGTGAACGCAGACCCACACACAGAGAAACAAATGCTTTTTCATGCACACTTAACGATAATGGCCCTGATTCACAACTAAGAACGTTCATCAGATCCACGTGTAGGTTTACGAGCATGTGCATATATATGCACGGAAACCAGGAACATCTGATTCACAGACACAGAGGACTTATTCACACATCAGCATGTAAAGTATTCAACATGAATACATAGAGGGTTGTGACCCCTAATGCAAATCGCCAGCAGACTTTATGTATTTATTATTATTATTATTTAGAATTTACAGTAGGGGTGTGCTGTTATAGTTACGCGACTGCCTAGCGGAATGAACCATATGCATGGAAAAAGTTAACGTAACCCTCTACCACTCTACCAAAGGCAGATAACCCCTGCCTTTGACGCACTTGTTTGTATTAATTTATCAATTGATCTCAGCAACTTCCATTTTGTGTACTCTGTTTGGAGGCATGTCTGGGAGCAGCAGCTGTGAGGGAGTGTTGTTACAAAGATGCTGTTTTGGAGGATTTAAGGGGTGCCTCCTGAGGTAAGTTAGCTCTCAATTAAAGAATAAATAACAATTTGTCACAATAAACATAAATGAACAAATATAATAATTGATATTCATACACCTATGTTAATTGAAATATTTGCATTAATACATTTAAATATGATGAAAGTTAAAATATGTACAAATAACATTTTCAATGTTTATAAAAGTATATAATTTTTATAAAAACAAAAAAAGTAATAAACAAATCATATAGGGAAAAACTTTCTAGCAAACTAGAGCATAAGGGGTTACCATTAAGTGTCGATAAGGTCCATTATATACAGGTATGATCTATTCAAAATTAATTTATTCAAACTAGTTCGAGGCAGTGAAATTGAGGGAAAAAATTAAGAAAGTTGGTTTATCAATATAAAGGTATAGAATTGTAATAAAATAAAAAATAAGCAAAAATAATTTACCCTGCATTTTAAAATAAAGGTATACTTGTACATAATATCTAAATTTATTCCAACTGCAGAATAAAAAAAAACAACTGTACAACCAGGCTGTCCAAGGCAACAACAATTTGCTTTGCAAATTCACATCAAAGTGTAAACATTTTACAACCAATCCCTAGGTAAAAGAGTAGAAATTTTCCCGCCACTAAATGTGCTTTAACAGAAAATTCTATCCTGCGCTGATTAGCCTTAATGGACAAAAAAACTGTCTATGGAACAGCAAATTCTGTCTCTTAGTGAAAGTGCTTTTATTTCCAGATGTCTGATTTGATATATGAAAGTATATTTAAGGCCCATATATCTGAGCCTTAAAAACTTGATACATATCAGAAATTACATGCTGAAGAAAGTCTTATTTTCTGTACTAGTATATTGCAGAATGCTACTTTTGAAACCTCTGCAGACATTACCATGATCCACTATATATTTGTTAACTAGATCCGTGACATATAAATTCCTGACTATCTGCAATTCTTGAGAAAACATCATTCCTAGAAATAAATTTATAAAAAAAACAGACAAAACCTCCAGTGGAAACTACAGGTATTCCTAGCAGTTCAGCCATCCCTATCCAATCATAATTGATGATGCTCTATGAGATTATTGGATAAAAATGTAGGCACTTCCAAGTGAAATTGAAAGTAATTCGTTAGATGGGAATGGGGCTTATGTCCCAAACATTTTGTGCCACAAAAGAGTTTGCTCAAAAAGACAAGGATTGATGACAGATCGTACTTACTAACAACGCATGGTAAAAAATACAACACAAATATATATCAAACAAAATAAACTGTGTAACGCGGGGTTAATCTTTACGAGTACCGGACCACTTGATATTGCAACATGAAATATGCATGAAACGGTGGCCCAGATTTCAAAGAGACTTTCAGTAACATCTGCATTCTGCAGAGTGTGAGCCAAGGACAGCAGGCAGCAGATAAGACTTCAGTTGCAACTAATATGCTTAAGCCACGCTTACACATTAATGCAGAATTGATTAATAAGTTTCCTGACAAAAATATACATGTTTGTGGATATTATATGGCTAATTCATGATTATTGAAAAAACAATCCTAATTGGTACAGATCAAAATATTTAAAAGCTATATATTATAAAAATGTACTTTAAGGGCAATGGGCCAAATACAGACAAACTGTCAAATTTTACAGCATTTTCGTGCATTTCGAATTGTGCTTCTTGAAACTGCAGAAAGTAATGTGTGTGTTTAAATATAAGGCAAAAGCATAAAGCCTATGTTTAAAAAAACACCCTTTAGAGAAATGGTAATAACTAAACCCGAGGTTCCCAACGTGTATCCATTGCAAGTCCCCACTGCGATGTTACAGATTGCGAAATAGGGACAGCTGAAAATGTCTTTTTGGCTGTCCCCATTTCGAATGTGTAACACTGCAGAATTTTTTTTCTATGAATGGGCGATTATGCAATTCACATACTCACCCATTCATTTTCGGAAAACAGCGCCACCGGGGACTTAAGGTTAGGCTGCAGGAGGGGGGTCTTAGGGTTAGGCTGCTAGAGGGGGGACTTAGGGTTAGGCTGCGGGAGGTGGGACTTAGGGTTAGGGTAAGAGAGTAGGCTTCCCTACTGAAGCCTTACCTTTCAGAGCACCGAGTTTGGTGCTCCGGGGATCGATTGCTAAGCCTCTTCGAGGCATGAGCAATGGATTTTCCAGCCAGTTTGGAACTGGCTGGGAGTGAACGGCCCTTTCGAAATAGGGCCGTTCGCTACGGGGACCTACACCCGTGTGTCATAGCTTGCAGTCACAGGGGTGCAGTGAATTCATGGTCAGATCAGAGACTAAGGTCTTGTTACCCTGGAAGCCAGTGTGCTGCAAGCAGCTGGATAAAAAAAAAAAAAAAAAGAACAAGAAGCAGCAAAAGCTAAGTGTAAAAAAAATAAAAAATAGATTCATTTGTTACTAATTTGATGTCAGTTAAGAGTGTGACTTAATTTTGGGATAACCAAGCAGCAAAGGAGAGAATAAGATAGAAAAAAGGAAAATACAGAAATAAACCATACTTAACCATCCACACTCTGAACGTGAGAGTGGTAGTGCAGTAATCCCTCTAATATCATCAGAGAAACTAATTCTAATTTAATGGTGAGTAAACGCTGGATTACCCACAAGGCAACCTAGGCACCCTCCTAGGGCCTGGTGTGCCCCAGGTGCTTGTGGCTGCTCAGGAACCAATACTGTTAATCATGCTTGCTGCCTTATCAGACGAGAGCTGTCATTTCCAACATTTGCCTAGGGACCCATGAGTTTTAAATCCGGCTCTGGTAAGTGTTAAATAGATCCTGTTTTCTATTTTATTCATCCACAGGACATTCTGACTATGGTGACTTACCAAAGTTGTCGTATTAGAGGGAAGGCTCGCCATCTAGGACAAGCTCTCCGAACTGCTGAAATGATGAGCTGATGATACTGGTTGATCAACTTCCATGTAAGCCTGTTGTCTAATGAGACAAATTCACGGACTATTTATTGAAAGGCCATCCACACTTTTGAGCATCATGGAGGACCAACAGAGAGTCTGACTAAAACTGAAGCATTCTGTTCAAATAAATTATCAAGCCTCTCATCACAACCAAGGCGAGCAAGCTACATCGCTTTCCTACTAAATATCTAGACAAGGGTGGAGACTGAAAAGCTGGAAAGGAAATTTCCTGGTTAATATGAAACTTGGAGGCTACCTTAGGCTGAAAAAAAGGGAGAGTGTGGAGTTAAATTAAATCAGAAAAGGAGAGCTGAGAGACAGAGGAACATATCAAGAGACTTACTACAACGGAGAGGAGTTCCGATCACTTGGAATAGAAATCACCCACTTTTGGAAAGCAATTCATACTTAGTCAGACCTCTGACTGCTGTGGTTACAAAAGTCTGGATCAGGTCCAGATTACTCAATTTCAAAACCCATCTAGCTAAGGTGATGGCTAGCAGAAATACCATTTTCTAGAACAAAAAATAAAGCTCAACAATGTTCGATACAAAAAGGTTTGCATCTAACCTAATTTGAACCCAACCTAAGCCCAGCCTTGAGAACATCCTGGAGCAAAGTTATGAATTTAGGGAATTGTAATGAATGGTTATGGAAACCCTAAATCTTACACCTACCCACAAAGGTCCACAGACCCCGTGGTATGTTTTAATGGAAACTGGTTTATGAGCCCTCAGAATGGTCTGAATAACTGACTAAGATAAGGCCTTGAATCTTGTAATTAAGGCATGATGCCATCGGATGCAGAGATCCCCATCTGTGGAAAAGTTGAGTAAACACCTACAGATGGAGAGACCAATCCTCCGGCAGTATGGTTTGTCTGCTTAAAAAGTCTGCATTCGAGGACATACCTTTCAGCCCACATCAGAATGTGAGCAGCCACTACCATTGCCTGGGTGTTTCTTCTCCTTCCCTGTTGGTTGATGTAAGTGAATACTGTAGAATTGTCTAATTGAATGCATTAAGGGAAGCCTGCAATCTTGACTGAGCTATTGTCAGTGCCCTGATTTCTAGAACATTTACATACAGACTAAACTCGCTGTAAGTCCAGCTACACCAGAAATCAGTCCAAAGGGACAACCTACTGACAGGTGGTTGCTGCTGTGCCACTATCTTAGAGATGCTCTGGTGTCAAAAGAAAGACCCACTAATGCTAAGCTCTGGTGATCCCTGGACCAATGTGATAGAATATTCATGGATTTGAACCTGACAAAGGGAACTTCATACACAGAAGCACTGTTGGAAATTTCATGGCCAAGAGATTTAAAAGCTAGGCCCTGCAGAGACAGAATTGTTTCCTCTAAGAAATACTCTTTGTAGCCATGTGTCGAACACAAGGTACAGCAAAGCATAATCTTTAGAGGCTAAAATCTTGTGTTTTTCACTGTTGATCAGTGAAGAGATTCCATCTCAAAGGGAGTAAAACCCAATCCCTTCTGGTTGTCCACAACTGGGAAGATTGCTGCCTACACCAGCACAGTCTTTATAAATTCTCTGATCACAATCTTCCTGTGCAAAACTCTCCTTCTGATGTCCAGAAAAAAGCACCCTCTAACAGGGCAAGAAGGGATTCAAGGGCTTATTTTAATTGTACCAAGAGTGTTAAACAAAAAAAATTTGTCCAGCCACTACTGACAAGGACAAAGCTCTTTATGTAGTCAAAAGTGAATCCAAACAAGCTTCTGCTACATATCCAAAGCAACTCTTTAAGATGATTACCAAACAGGATAAAATATTCCAGGAGCATGTTGGACCATTTGTCCATGGCTTAAGTCACCCATGCAGCTGATATATTAGGCTGCAGGGACATACCAGCTGCCAAATAAACAAGTTTAAGTAGATGATCACACTTCCAGTTCATGCAATACTTAAGCACAGCAACCTCAGGGATAGGTAAGGTAATGAGGCTGAAGAGACAGAAACTTTAGTCACCTTATTTAATGGGAAGTTTGGAAACTACTGCCCTACACTTAGACATATGGAGGCTTATATAATATGTAAAAAAGTTAGCTGTATAATATAACCTTGAAACGAATCAACAGAATGACAATGACTATACTAATATATATTTAACAATCTAGTCCCTAATACCTATTTATTTTAAAAAACTGTATTAAATATCACACGCACAGTAACCTTGATATGTAATGATAGACAGCTATGTCCCATAAATACATTAAGTGTTTTTTTAATAAGGGATATAAAAAAAATGTATGTATACAATAAACAAAAAATTAGACCATTGTAATCCAAATTAATGGGGTGGGAGTTCAGATTAAGTGAAGCTTTCGATAGATATTTATTCAAAAAAAATCTAGTGAGAATAAGAAAAACTCTCTGTGAGGTTCTGCTTTGCACAGGCCAGAAGAAAATAAACTTAGACTAAGAGACAATGCTAGGAGCTGAAGTTCTCCAAATGAGTCGAACAAAAACATACATACTAAGGCTCAGGGTCACTATTGCTCACTGTTATATCACACAGGTTATTAGAAAAATAAATAATTTGATAGAGATGGGAAAATGAAAAAGGGATCCTTTTGCACAGTACAGGCATTTGAAAGGAGTACATGAATAGTAGGAAAAATTTAAATGTGCAATGCTAAAAGCAAAAGACCTTTAAAACAGAAAGGTTAGGAAAAATATCGTCTTTAGGAAATATAAGAAGGTTCAGTATAATAAAGACAAAAGGCAAGATATACTAAGCTGTGGGTTTGGCAAAGTGGAGATGTTGCCCATAGCAATCAAGCAAATTCGAATTTACATTCTCTAGTATGTAATAGAAAACGGAGAGCTAGATAGGTTACTATGGGCAACAACTCCACTCTTCCAAATCTGCAGCTTAGAAAATCTGGCCCAAAGTGACATTTCAAGGTAGATAGAAGATTGCCAAGAAAGTTATCAGATGTGCAAACATTCAAGCTGTAGAGAAAATGCCATGGGGAAAGTATAGAATATCTCAAAACCAGAAATGTACAGATTCCTAAACAGCATGGATTTGCTGGGGGAGATTGGGTCAAACTAATTTTACTGACTTTTTTTTGGCTGTGTGACTAAAGTAATAATTCAGTGGTTAGCTGTAGACAAAGAGTATTTCAATTTTACTAAGAACTTAACACTGTCTTACATCGGATACTGTTAAAAAAATTGGACAGCTTGAGACTGGATTCATTAGTGAAAGACTCCCATTTTCCCCCAGGGATGTGTTCTTGTACTAGTACTCTGTAATATCTTTATTGCTGACATTACAAATGGTATTGGGGGAAGTACAAATATATGTAACACCAGTAGTGGTAAGCATATTGATTTATAATCTAGGCATACTTAAGGGAAGTTCAAGAGAGTGACAACTACATCTTAATTAAAAAAAA
>WWET01002145.1:152947-164132 GCA_011038615.1 Limnodynastes dumerilii
CCATATGTTTTCTGCAATGTCTTTCTCCTGGTTATAAACTTACAATGGGCCAGATACTGAAACAAGTGCTTAAGGGGACTTACATTTACACTCTTCTCTGTGTCACTTATGTGCAAAATGTACTGTATGTAGTAAAGTCTAAATCAAATCTTAAACATGTGTTTGTACAAAAAACAAGCATAAAGTATTTGAGCATAGCTGATCCTATTTCTTCCGAAGTTATGGAAACATTTTTAAGACATAGCAAAAGGTTCTTTTAGTACAGATCAGTAATTGAGAGTAGTGTTTATCCTTTTAGTCTCTATGGGCCTGATCCAGACCTATGCTCATGAAAGGCTAATGTGCGTAGCGTATTTACGCCAGCGTACCTCCGATGCAATCCCCTTGGTCGTACTTAGTTTTGCCGTCTTACGCCCAACAAACCCTACCCTTTTATGATTATAACCGCGGTTGTCCGTAAACTCAATGCGTAGTTACGACGCTTAGCACGCCCGTACTGTGCGATTTAAATGCCTCACCCCGCCCTCGGTGCGTATTTACAGATTTCGTATGGCAGGCACGCCCCCTCGACCGTATATACGAAGGTGTTACGATCAAGGCCCATATGCTCAGAATTTTGGAGTGTAACATGAGTGTAATATCTGGCGCGCACATGTGCAGTAAGTAAAAAAGGACATATTTACGCTTACGACCGTCGTAAAACCGAAGCCGAGCGTAGGTCTGGATCAGGCACTATCTGTCAAAAATGCTTTATGTTCATAGTCATCCACTCAAAACATGTGTATTGTTGATTGCATGTGACACACAAACACACAAAACTACAAACCTTGGATCTAAAAGACTTCTAAGAAACTGGAAAAGCAATAAATCCTGGAATGACAAAACAGTTTGCTTCAATTTTGTGTTTCATTTACAAGTTACAATAAAGTAAACACAATATTATATGAACAGAAACCCAGCTGTACAATAAAAGAAAATAAACCACAACACAAATAGGATCTATCTTACAGTTCGGTGTGCACAAGCATTAACACATTTTATGTACAGAGTTTTGAGTAATAAATTTTGAGTTTGTTGATTTTATTTTTACTAAATATGGACCAAAACCAGACTCCCGCACACTTTCTGTGTTGGAGTCTGTCCATCTAAATGAGAGAGGGGGGTGAACTCCCCATGTCACTCCCCTCTCTCGTTCAGAACAAGTGTGACTCACACTGTCATAAGGCAGCCTTAAGTCACACTTGCAGATAAGCGGTGTGCTTGTAAGTTGGGGAAACCTCCCCCAATGTACAATTTACATGCTCCCCCTGCCCACCTTGGCGCATGTTTAGCTCCAGTGTATGGAGCTAAACATGCGCCCTCCAGTCCAGTCGCAAGGTGCATAAGTGGGCTATCTTTAAAGCATTAGATAAGGGAGGAGCTGTAGACATAGCTTATCTAAGGCTTTAGACACTGTGCCACATCGCAGACTGTTAAATAAGCTGGAAACTTTTGGATTGAACTTAAAGATAGTTGCATGGATACGATCTTGGTTACAGGATAGACAACAGAGGGTTGTAGTAAACAGAATCCCTTCTGGGGATGGTAAGGTAACCAGTGGAGTACCTGAGGGTTCTGTACCTGGACCAGTGCTATTTATAATCTTTATAGGTGATATTGCCTGTGGTATCGAGGGGAAAATATGTCTTTTTGCTGATGGCACAAAGATATGTAACAGGGTAGACACGTCAGGAGGGGTACAGAAAATGAGGGATGATCTAGGTAGACTGGAGGAATGGTCAGGAGTGTGCAACTGTAGTTTAACGCCAAAAAATGCTAATTCATGCACTTGGGGCACAAAAACCCAAAAGCTCAATATAGCACTAATGGCACTACATTAGAAACTACTGAAGAGGAAAGGGATCTAGGAGTCATTATTTCATGTGACTTAAAAGGTAGCCAAGCAATGTAAGAAAGCAATGTAAAAGACAAGTCATATGCTTGGTTGCATAGGGAGAGGAATTAGTAGCAGAAAGAGAGAAGTAGTGATGCCCCTTTATAGATCGTTGGTACGCCCTCACCTAGAATACTGTGTTCAGTTCTGGAGGCCATATCTCCAAATAGACATAAAAAACATTAGAGACTGTGCAAAGGAGAGCAACTAAAATGGTACATGGCCTGTGTCACAAAACATACCAAGAAAGGCTAGAGGAACTAAACATGTATAGCTTGGTAGCAGAGAAGGGAGAGGGGGGACATGATAGCAGCTTTCAAATATATCAAATGTTGTGATCGGCTAGAGGAGGATGGCATTTTTCATAGGAAGAGGTGTAACAGAACACAAGGGCATGAATATAAAATGGAGTTTGGTAGATTCAGAGGAAATGTGCGGAATATTACTTCACTGAATGTGTGATAGATATGGAAGATTCACATTACTTGAAATATAAACAATAAAATGTAATCTGGAAGTTGATGCTCTAAAAAATATAGCAATATATAAAAAAATATAAATACAGCTACTTTCTCCAAATTGGACGCAGCTTGTTTCGTGGGTTAGTGACACCCACACTTCAATCATAATTAAAAAAACAAACAAAAATAATAAATTTGGGTGTCATCAATAAAAATATTTATTAAACATATAAATTAATTATATAAAACAATAGACACTGGTACCAGGATACCACTTGGTTTATTGAATTTATACTGGGCACTTCAATAATATCAACAAACTAGTACTAGTTAGTATAAGGCAGAGAGCAACCTAGTACAAGCAATATATTTACTGAGGCTGTTAATATCCAACCAGTAAAAATGCAAAAAGTTAGCAGCATATAGAGATGGGTGTGGCTCTCCCAGCCAGTTCCAAATGGCTAGAAAATTGATTGCTTCTGCCTCAAAGAGGCAAAGCAATCGATCCCCAGAGAAGTGAAAACGGTGCTCTGAATGGTAAGTTTCATATCTAACCCCAACCTTTTCCTTAAACACACCCTCCCCTTCTATTACCCTAACCCTCACTTCCTTGCAGCCTGACCCTATCCCTTCCTTCCACACAGCCTGACCCTAACCCTAACGCCTCCTTTGCTCAGAGCCTAACCCTCTGCCTAACAATAAAAGTCCCCAGTGTCTGCAGTGAAGGCGTGTACGTCAGGTCCTCTACTTTTGAAAGACAGCCAACGTGCTTGGGACTCCCACCAATAGAGACAATTCACGGAGGTTTCACCAATCAATTGGTTAAAATATTTACCGACCCGAGTTGTGGTAAAGTGGTCTTTAACTGGCAAATCGCTGCAGATGTAATGTCCCACTGTGAGAACTTGCTGGGGTGAAAATTGGTGGTCAGATGTATCATGGCTGACTCCAGGTGAGTTTCTCCGTGATCAGCTGTCAGCGGATCTGCCTCTTTAGGATTTATCTGCTCAAATTGCTCATACAGATGCAGAGTGCGGTGAAGATATAAGGTGCGATGTTGATAAAAAGGATTTGAACATAGCAAGTGGTGTCTATCTGGTCCTAACACTCATGATGCGTTTCATCAAATAACTTTGATTTCATCGGAAGATGCTACTGCTCTGCGCTTGTCACAATTAAATAGTCCTGACATCCAACCATGTAATTGATTAATTAGTCCACATCTGATGCACAGGCAAACAGGCTATTAAAAAAATACTTTTTTATTATTTTAAGATAATAACATTTAAGGATTTATGAATATTAGTGATCTCCTTGTACCAGTGTCTATTGTTTAATATAATTGTTTTATGTGTTTAATAAATATTTTTATTGATCTCATCCAGTGAATTTTTACTAAAATTCTCTATATTTATGACTTTTGTTTGTTTTTTAAGTTTTTGTTAAAATGTGGGTGTCACAACCCACAAAACAGGCTGTGTCCAATTCGGAGAAAGTCATTGTATTTATATTTATATATATATATATATATATATATATATTGCCATATGTTCTTGAGCGTCAACTTCCAGATTACATTTTATTGCTTATTTTTCAAATAACGTGAATCTTCCATGGCTGTGATCTTTGCCTTGCTAACATTCTAATAATTACTGTAAATAAAACACACAACAAACTCAAAATACTGTGCAGAAAATGCTCACACACACTGCATTGTAAGATCAATCCTTTGCTATACTTGTCTGTTTTACATACATTAATACACAACACATCTTGCTTTTATACAAACTAGATATCATCAATTCTTCTGTCAAAGAACTTCTGCAAAGCAGAGAGTGATGCTGACTCTTGGCTGGAACAGAAGGATGACCACTTAGATGGCAAGTTTCAGAGACAAGTGGTTTGAAAGAAATTCTGCTGCGAAGGTCAGGAAGATAGAAACCTGGCTTTGTTAAGAATGTGCTAATGAACTCATTAAGTGTCTGCCAGCAGAGATGATTCAATTGAAACGGTTAGAGGTACACGAGCATAGTCAGGAAGCAAAGGCTGGTAAATACATTTTTCTGCTTTCATCTTTCATCAAATGTAAGACTGTGTATGTATTGGTATCTGTGCCATTTAAAAGCTAGCCAAATGTTCTATTCTTAAAATATTCAATGGGAAGCTTCATATTCAGATAACCGAGTGTATTTAATAAAAAATTATTTAAAATATTCCATATGATAAAATATTTGTCTACATAGAATTTTCACAAAAAACACTGGTCCACAGCAGTGTTACCCAGGTATCTACTGAAAACAACAACATGGCATGAAAGATTCAATATTTTTTGGTCACTTAGTTCACACGGGCACATTACTGGATATTCACAATTAGCTTTAGTGTAAAGTCATCATTTATCTCTATTTACAGTAGGACACACTTCTTGATTACATTGTTTTATGTCAATAAAATTATGAAGATATGGCTTAATGTATAGTAGGGACAAAGCACTGAATGCAATTATTAGAATTACCGGACAATACAGCAATAACAAGTAAAGCATGTATAGTAAAACTACCTACATCTGTAACAGCACAGATTGCCTCAAGAGATAGCAACACACTAGGCAAGTTGTTAGTGCAAGATTCAGAAACTCAATGCTTACGCTCAGATCTTGGTGGGGGGAAAATATACAGCATACAGCTCAATAAAGCCAGAAGGGTAAAGTGCTTTACCCATGGAGACATAAAAGCACTGACCAGAACAAGTCTTTACATGTCATAAACTACATTGATTTCTATTCCTTGGGGAAGGAAAGATCATAAAAAAAACTATGACCTTTAGAAAATAAGAACTCGGGTCTCTGGACTATATTTAGAACATCAGGTCTCCAGGTAAGTTTAAATCAAGTTGTTGGGAGTTGCTTTATTCAACACATGACTGCACTTGATAAGAAAGACTCCTAACTGGACTGTCTTACTGAACAGTAAATCCCAAGGACACATGACAGTGGTGACTGCTTTTCAATGCTAGAAATTCTTTATATTCCTAGTTCTTTTAATTCTAAAGATGCCTTTGACACTTACATCTATAATGTATTTTGCATGTTAGCATCTTACATTTTATTTTTTGCTATTTATTTAATCAGCTTCTGTAACACATGCCCGAGTCAATTGCACAGATTAGTGATGGACTACTACCTATAGTGCTGGGTTTAGGGGGATCATCAGAGGCAGACTGGTAACTGACCTGTGAACACAATGGCTGTCTGGCAATATCATAAGATGAAAAGGGTTAATGCAGGGCAGCACACTATCTAGACACATATGCGATAATTATTGAAGTAAGCATATTAATATTGGCACAAAATACTAATCACTGCTGGGGAGGAATGACCTCTTTCCTTTGGACACCCAATAAAACAGTGAGTGTTCAAGAATCATGGACAGATACAAAGCAGTCAGAACTGTCTGATGACTTGGTATTGTGGGTAGTAAATGATAAACTGAGATTTTACAGCTCAAAATAAAATAGAGAAGAGGAGACTTTTAAAAATAGAAAAGACAACGTTCCAATAAGAAATGCCCCCCCCCCCGCAATCTATTCTATTAAAAAAACATAAAAATAAAACAATAACAGCAGCCAGTTTGATGGCTGATTATTTGGCTCAGTATCAAAATAACTGATGTATCCTCCTATTTATAATGTCATAATCATAGATACAACACCAGATGTGTCACACTTTGACCACTTAATGTTTGTAATTTGCTCTATATTACCTGACTGAGCTTGTAATAACTGACTTCCAAATGTTTTATTTCATGCAAAGGAAACATTATGGCCAATATATACTAATCACTTTGGCCCAGATCATGAATTAGTAATGACAGGGGACTTACGAAAGCAGCGAGCGCAAGTCCCCTGTCAGGTAACGCGTGCGCATGTGCGCACACGTTATGATTGCGTGCTGGCATTTGTACGTAACTTTGTTATGTACAATTGCCGGTACGCAAAAGGGGCTGACCCCTAATTTGCTTGTGTCGATAGATATTTAAATTAGGGGTCGAGGGCGGGGAAGTCGTAAAATTTAAGGTAGGAATCTGGACACAAGAGCGGAGAGGTCAGGGGGCGTGCACTCACCGCTAGGCGATCGTACCTACAGAGCGCCGCACGCACGTAAAGAGGGGGTCAGGTTTGTCTTTGTACAACAAAATGTATTGTATATTAATTAAATGACAATAATTACCTTTGGATACAAGATACAGACAAGTATATAGCATACAGTATAATTTCCATTTTAACCCTCCACTCAACCTCCATTTTGCTTTTCACCTGTCACCACACTGTATCTTAAACAGAATATTTATACAAGTTGTCCTGTGAATCACAACAGAAATACACATAATCTCTCATTAATAACCTTTAACAATGATATTTAACAATAGACGTCCTAAATAACTGAAGGCACAAACTACAACAAATAGGTCTTAAAATAAAAAAGTCATTTGAAAGTATGACACGTAATCATATACAGTACCTGAAGTGTTGCAATGACCTGATCTAGATGTTCAGTAAAGTGAGTGCAAACCAAGTCAGCTGCTTTGCTGGGACTCAATGCTACCAGCTCCTATTAGAAACAAAGAGTGATGAAAATGATGATAACATCAGCTGTTTATTCTACAAAATCACTAGACAAGAGTCTAGTAAAGATATTCACAGAGCTGTATATTTACAAGGAAACATGATGGCAATATAATGTCACTAATGTCACTGGTACCTAGACGAGGGTTACAATCTGATCGATGTGAGTATGACATTTTATGGTATTGTTTATTTATCTTTAAATATGCAGTTGTACAATATTAATATATGTGACAACTGTGCCGGGAAGTAGGTGATCGGTATATATGCGTTATGATGATCTTGTATGACACATCTCAGTAATACAAGTATTATATATTGTTCAATGACATACAATAAACAAATTATCTGTACCATATGGAAGTTTGTTATCTATATGGATATCAGCGGGATCATGCAACAGTGGAGTTCCTATGGTAAAGTCAGTGGCCCAGATCCTGACTTATATTGACAATTTTTTTTTTATATTGACAATTTTTATTGCAGTCAAATACACAATACAAAATAGAGCAGTACATTCAACTTACAAAAACACCAGAGCAATAGCACACAGTTAGAAACACACAGTGACGCTTACAGATTCAGTATAGACAGTAGAAGATAACAATATCAGAAAAACGATCATCCAGAAGCATCATATACTTTATTAAGCATATAGTAGTTACCATTTGTCATACATCAAACCATGCCTCGGATAATATAACACTGATAGTGGTCCATCTCAACTCTGTGCTTTCCAACAAATAGCATATTCACATATACCACCTTCCCATGTGTTTTATTCATTTAACCGTGTTGACAGCTCGCCTTTTTCTGTTAACCATTGGCCCAGATCCTGACTTAAGTACGACAGGGGACTTACACAAGTAAGGGGCGGGAAAGCCCTGTATGGCCGCAGACCCAGTCGTGAAACTTAAGGTATTAACTACAGACAGCGGGGACTGCAGGGTGCATAAATATGGACCCCCGCACACACAAAGTGTGTGGGCCGTTGTCAGTAAGTTTTATATATAATGTATAATCTTCCAGTATGGGTCCCCGTTGCGAATGGCCCTATTTTGATAGGGCCGTTCACTCCCAGCCAGTTCCGTTTCGAAGAGGCATAGCAATCAATCCTTGGAGCATCGAACACAGTGCTCCAAAAGGTGAGGAACCCCACACCCTAACCCTAAGTCTCCCTTCCCGCAGCCTAACCCTAACCCCCCCCCAACCCTAAGTCCCCCCAGCAGCCTAACCCTAAGTCCCCGGCGGCAGCATTTCCAAAAATGAATGGGTGAGTATGCGAACCGTATCCTCCCTCATTCATAAAAAAAAATCTGAAAAGCCTCGCATTCAAAATAGGGACAGTCGAAAAGCAACTTTCGGCTGTCCCTATTTTGCAATGAGAGGATTCTCAGGGGGGGCTCGCAACAATAATCTTCTAAGCACCACCTAGAGGCCATGTCTGCTTCACAGAATTATTGACTATGCCAACTGACTGTCCCAGTTATACATTAGCCAAATATCTATATCCATCAGCCACAAGAACCATTGTGCCCAAGAGATGATAATCTTTTTTTTTTTATAAAGGACATTTACACTGATATTATCTTACATAACAGGTTCATCCAACATATTTAATAATAAATATTTCCTATATTTATTCAGAGTTAGGTTTTGGGTATTATGTTAACAGAAATGTACAAGAAGCTCCCTTCTATAACGTTCAGACTAGAATATTCTCATGAACAAATAGAATTTTCCATGTGAATGTAAGTATTGAAAATGTTGAGCTCTTTATGACTTTATATTGTAAAATAACTGTCAAGAACACTTTTCTTCAGTAATTCTTACCTACCATATATCAAGAAAAGGATTTGCAGTCTAATGATTTGAGATAGCAGACTACTGAATTAGAGGTGTAAGAATATGATTCAGAGATATGCATCTGAGGTGCAGTGATTTTAGAATGACTGATGCAGATACATTGTGTTTTATCTAAAGGGAATTGCAAAACCTAATTTAAACATAGCAGTAGCACATTTCTTTGAAACACAAAACAAACATGCCTCAATGATACATCTAAAAAATATTGCTTAATTATTATATGCAAATGCTACAAAAATGCCTGCATTTCACTTTGTTTTAGTTACAGTTTCTAAGTGGTCATGGCACTATTCTAGTGTGGCTCTAATATTACTTATCACTCTTTTTCTGGATCCACCACCCTTTGCTGCCAGTTGGAGACATGAAGAAAAGGAGACACAGTTACCCCACATCTCGCTTATTGCCCAAGTCATTCTCAGAACCGTGTTGTGTTCACCATACTTCATATTTACCCAAATCCTAACACATACATCTAATAAAACCTGACATTGCAAGATTTTGATCATGCATTTTATCTCCTGCACTGACTACTGCATATAGCATTAAATACAGAAACTATATTGATCTGACTTCTAAAACAGTCTTTTACTGCTGTCAGTCATTAAATTGCTTTTCTGATTTAAACAAATACTTCAACAAATATTCAAAATGCATAAATTCCTTTTTCTCTCTACTGTCTATCTCTCTCCTTATTCATCTGCTCCTATCCAGCATCTTTATTTTCCTTACATATTGTTTTGCTATTTTTGTACTGTATTTCATTTTTGCTTTGTACATGTATTGTATTCCTTGTTCATATTTTTTTTACCCTCAGTAAATTATTGTATTGTATATGTAACTATATTCTTTGCTATTGCCTCTATACGGCGCTGCGGATAATGTGTGGCGCCTTATAAATAAATATTAATAATAATAATAATAATAATAATAAACTAATCTGCACTATTCAGATTGTTCCAGAAACCTCTATGCCCTGAAGCTAACTTGAACAAAACTCCTTTCCTGCTCTGTGTGACAAGCACTGTTTATAAGCAATTTGTTCACAGATGCTCTGCAGACGCATCTAGTCCGTTCCAATGCTGAGCGTGTACAGAGCAGTCCACAGGCCTTGCAGCTAGAAACTGTACTGTGCAATCATCATATGGTGAAGGAAAAGGAGCACTACACTGCAATCACCACATGGTGTAGGAAGAGGACAGTTAGTTTTTCTCCCATGCAGGGGTCTACTCCTGCTCTTGCTATGGGCCCAGGCTGTGTGTATATCCACCCCTGCTTATTTTTCTAAATAGAACGAATGTATGAGAATTCTATATTTGTTGCTGAAGTTTTTATGCAAGTTGGAATATTGATGTTGAACGTAGAATTTGTGTAGAGGTCCACTTGGTGTTGTGTAAAAGTACAATACATTATATTTTCTTTGCTTTATTTTAAACCGTGGTGGCTCTCCAGAGCATACAATATGTACAGCCATGGCCAAAAGCTTTGAGAATAACACAAGTATTGGTTTTCACAAAGTTTTACGCTTTGGTGTTATTAGACCTTTTTGTCAGACGTTACCATGGTATAGTGAAGTAAAATTACAAACATTTCATGAGTGTCAAAGGCTTTTATTGACCATTACATTAAGTTTATGCAAAGAGTCAATATCTGCAGCGTTGACCCTTCTTTATTTAAGACCTCTGCAATTCGCCCTGGCATGCAGTCTATCAACCTCTGGGCCATATAGGACCGGATTCACAACACCGAATGTTTTTACTTATGTGCCTATCCATCTATAGCTACTACACATGCAAAGTAACTATTTTACGCTATCTATGTAGGGTTTCGTTACGTAGATTGTGTACATGTGGTCTTTAAAGAAAGCAAATCATAGTCAATACTATACAATACAAACAGCCTCCTAGACTCCATTATACCATTCCCACTTCATTCTAATCACTGCCACACAATACAGACTATATATCTTAGTGACAGCCATGCCACAGACATTATTCTAGTGACCGCTATACCATACAGGCCGTCATACAATACAGATTGCATCCTTCTGACCACTGTATAATAAATTCACAATACAAAATAGTCTTGTAAGCGTATCTCCACCCTCCCAGTATCCCCATCATGTGTCTACAGCCTCCCAGTATCCCCATCATGTCTCCAACCCCCCCAGTATCCCCATCATGTCTCCAACCACACCCCAGTATCCATTATATGGCTATAACCACCCCCAGTATAGTCATCATATAGCTCCAGCCCCCCTAGTATCTCCATCATATGTATCAAGCACCCCAGTATCCCCATCATG
>WWET01002145.1:164545-189684 GCA_011038615.1 Limnodynastes dumerilii
TATCCCCATAATATGGCTCTAGCCCTCCAATATCTCTATCATATTGCTCCAGCAAAAAAGATTTACCGGTAAGCACTCATATCCTCTTCTCTCTTTCATCACATCTGGGCTGTGCTGTAACTGTGGGGACGTCCTAAAGACAAACCTAATGGAGGGGGCTCTAAGGCACAGCTGAACGAAAAACCTTTCTACTAAATACAGCATCCCCGGATGTAATCATTTGTAAGCTATAACATTTGGTAAAGGTGTAGACCAAGGACCAAGTTGCCACTCAACACAATTGTTCAGCTGACATGCCCTGGCCTGCTGTCCAGGAAGCGCTCACCACCCTGCAGAGTGCACGGATACCCTTCAAGGAATGCCTGAATTAGAATAAGCTTTTCAGATTGTGGACCTGATCCAGTGCGCAATAGTTTGCTTCAAAGCTGGCCATCCTTTTTACTGTGCATCATATAGGACAAGTAGAGAGTCTGTTATGAATGCCAGCCATTCTTTCTAGGTAAACTCTTAGGATGTTGACTACATCCACATTGTCCGGAAGACTCTGTCCTTTAGCAGGATTAGAAACGGGAATGACAATCTCTTGATTTAAGAGGAATTTACATACCACATTAGGCTGGAAGGATGGAATCGTGCACAACATTAGTCTGTCAAAAAAAAAACAAGGAAAGGGGATTTACAGGAGTGTGCCCCTAATTCTGAAACTCTCCTAGTGGAGGCAATAGTGAGTAAGAAGATCATCTTCCAAGTGAGATACTTAAGATCCACTGCAGATAGAGGTTTAAAAGGTTCCTACTGAAGCTGTGAAAGAACAAAGTTTAGGACCCACGGAGTCACATAGGGAGGTTGAACTCTCAGGACTTCCTGCAGAAAATTTTGGATTTCTGGATAGGTTGCCAGCTTTTTCTAAAGTATATAGACAAAGCCGAAGTATGGACCTTTAAGGAACCCAGTTTCAACCCCAAGTCTAAACCAGCTTGCAGGAATTTAAGGAGCCAAGGCAAGCTAAATTTTGATGTATGAATCTCATTTAATTTTTTGAATGTATTTCTTCTAAATCCTATGATAATAGGATACTGCTTTTTCAAGCCCTCATCATGGCTCAGGTGGTTACAGGGAGGAGTCAGCACCTTAAGTGCCCACTCCTTCCAGGCCCCTAGCAACCCCATAGTTACAGTGTCCCCCAGATGTGATAAAAGAGGATTTTTTTTTTAACAGAAAAGTGGTGTTATGTACTTTACATCTTATTTATCAAAGCCTTAGAACTTTCCGATCTCCACTAAAAAAACAGGTTTTTGATGGTTAGGTACCCTCTGCCTGGACCCGGGACTAAAAAGGTTTTTTCCTGGGTCCGACTCAGGAAGGGGTGCAATGTGAAAGGTGCCACCCAGGTTTTTAACCCGGGTCTCACCTAAACAAAAGTGATTGGAGGGAATTGTGTACTATTGTTGTAGCAAAAGTACACAAATCCCTCCCTGGGAGCTGCACACCACCTCTACACTTTAAAGGGCAGACCAGGGACCAGGAATTTCCCAGATCAACCATGCAGTGTGAAAGGAATTTCCCAGGTCAGAGCTGGACATAAAACAGGTTTTTATTTTTGCCCATGACAATTCGCCCAGTAATAAGTCGGGAAGAAAACACAGCTTATTGTCGGTGGTGATCTGAAAGCGGCATAATAGGAGTTTCTTACTTTATCATCTCCTTCCCCAGATGTCTTGTGTCCTAGCCTGTAATCACACTATCCTGGTCCTCTAGCATTAGCTGTAATGTAAGTTGTGGCACAAGCTCAAGTTTTTACTTATCTCCACTTCTAGCGCTTATTCTTACTTACACATCCCTGATCCGTTCTGCTACTCAGAGCTGTGACATGTTTATGTGTATGTATTGCGCTTGTCTTTCATATAGTCCAGTGATGTTTGTAAAGTTTTTATGTATGCACTTTGAATATCATAAACAGAGTAATAATAATAATAATAATCATAAAACCAATAACAATACCTCCATGTGTTTCATTGCTTTATCCCATGCTGCCTTCTTCTCCTCAGGACTGTACCCAGGAATTGACAAGATATTGTGTATGTAGTTAAAAACTTCTTGCTAAGTTAAAAAAAAATAGCAAACCAAAAATTAATTTATTGTGCAAAGATTTTGAATTACATAATTAACAATATTTTATACATTTATATTTATGAAAGTTAAAAAAGAAAGAAACCAGGAAGCACCTATGGTGCAGTAAATCAAGTAAATGGTGATACACAAATGCTTTGAATTTAATAAATGTAATTTTAACTTAGCATATTGAACTAGATGCTGTTCTTTTATATGTTTTCCATATATAGAGCCATTACTGAGGAACAGGAAGAACATCTACAGAGTGTAATAAGACGCTATTGATAAAGCCCCTATCTCTGCACCATCTGGCACACATACATCTTTATAACCATGAATATATTTAATGTGTTTTCTCACGCGTTTTGGAAAAAAATAGCATTAGTGTCTCACCATTTACTTGATTTACTGCACCATAGGCACCTCCTGGTTTCTTTCTTTTTTCTTTCACAGTGCTAATCCATGGCATATCTTTGCATCTGTATCATTCAATGAAGTATTGCCCTTTGATTATTACACTGGAATTGGGAACTTTACTAAATTGAACATTGCTATTCTTCAGATTTTATATCATTGGTCCGGATTCACGGTTACGTAGTTTTCCTCTTATGTACGTTGTTTTAAGAATTTACGACTATCTACGTAGTCTTCAGTCTACGTAGATCAGGGGTGTCAAACTCAAATTCATCGGGGGCCGCATCAGCAGTTTGGTCCCCATCAAAGGGCCGGTTGTATCTGTAGGTCTATGTGTCCACTCTATGTGCCCAGCCATGTGCCCCCTTTTATAGTGCCCAGCCATGTGCCCCCTTTTATAGTGCCCAGCCATGTGCCCCCTTTTATAGTGCCCAGCCATGTGCCCCCTTTTATAGTGCCCAGCCATGTGCCCCCTTTTATAGTGCCCAGCCATGTGCCCCCTTTTATAGTGCCCAGCCATGTGCCCCCTTTTATAGTGCCCAGCCATGTGCCCCCTTTTATAGTGCCCAGCCATGTGCCCCCTTTTATAGTGCCCAGCCATGTGCCCCCTTTTATAGTGCCCAGCCATGTGCCCCCTTTTATAGTGCCCAGCCATGTGCCCCCTTTTATAGTGCCCAGCCATGTGCCCCCTTTTATAGTGCCCAGCCATGTGCCCCCTTTTATAGTGCCCAGCCATGTGCCCCCTTTATTCATTGAAAAAAAAAAAAAGGGGAGGCTGCAAGGCTGGCGGCGGCACCGCGGGCCATCAGACGAGGTCTGGCGGGCCGGATTTGGCCCGCGGGCCTTGTGTTTGACACCCCTGACGTAGATAGCGAAAATAAGCTACTACGCATGCATAGCAGCTGAATTCTTAAAACAACGTACGTAAGATGAAAACTACATAACTGTGAATCCGGACCATTATTATTTATTATCATTATTTATTATTTATTTTTATTTCACTGTGGATTGTTGGATACTAATGCTACATTTTTTATTTATTTTCCCCCTATCGCACAATATTTATATTTATAAAACAAAACTAAAAAAGAAACAAAATCACAACAAAGCCCACCTGTGCATAAAATCTGTTATGAATCCATATATTCTAAGCAGCAGATTTTAATATAAGTGTAGGAAAACTGAAGAAAATGTTTGGCATACCAGCATGGGTTTATATTAACAGCAGAATATTAATGTAACTAAAAAAATAATAGAAAAAAAAGACAGACAAGATGCAAATGTTGAATAATATTTGTATACCTTTCTCATAGGATCTAGTAAATAACAGTCTATAATTTTATCATATAGGTGCTTCCTCTCATACATAAACTCACAGATCTGGTAGCTGGAAGTTAAGCAGAAGAAAATAAAACAGTTAAACAAAGGGGTTGATAATATATGGAGCCCATATAAAAGAAAGAATATACCACAGGTTCCTATATGGAAAATGTATGCACAAAAACACAAGTAATCTTGTATATGAACAGAACATCATATACATTTTTGCAGTTAGTACTGTGCCCTAATAATTTCTCCTGACACTTGTGTTACCAAGCTCTTGTACTTTTTCCCATATGAAAAATACTTAATACTATATTAGCTTACACATAGAATGCAGTGTACAATAAGTGAAAATGTGGGCTAGCAACATGCCCATGTAGGTTTCCAGCATTTGCAATACTAGACACATGACACTAGACATATGTAAACCATACAATATGGCAATTGTGCCTCACAACACTAAGATAATGAGTTTGATTCCGGAACAAGGCCTTATCTGTGTGAAATTTGTATGTTCTCCCTGTGTCTGCATAGGTATCTTCTAGGTGCTCCAGTTTCATACCATACTCTAAAAAACGTGCTAAAAGATTAATTGGCTGCTGATCCAGGGGGCTGGGACAAGTGAGTGACAAATGGTGGTGGTATATAATAACTGGAAGATGGTGAGTTCAAGAACACAAAGGATGGGTTGCTTCAAAGGAAAGGTGGTGGTGTATAGATGGGTGTAACGGGCAGACTAGATGGGCCAAGTGGTTCTTATCTGCCAGAAAATTCTATGAAGGTATTCTATCAATGCCCTAGGAATAAAAAATAAATACAATCATAATACATTGGTGTGCTTCATTGCTTTTCCAATTATATATTGGAATGTCCAGTACTAAATCCATCTAAAACCATAAATATATTACATATGCTATTTCCCATATACATTGACACAAAATGTAAAAAGACCTTTAACAATTAAACTTCAAAAGCAATGAAATTCCGACCATTAAGGCTGGCCTTAAAATCCTTTCTGAATGTGAAAAGCGGAATGCTGTTTATTAGAGTTAGCCTTTAACACCCACTGAAATCTAATATTTCTCATACATTACATATTAATAGGACAATGATCATACAATTGGGCTCTCTCTGCTAGATGGATCAGTCTGTTCTCCTCAAATTGAACGACTCCTCCAGCCTGAAGCAGTTCTAGCAGAACCTTAAAGAGAAAATAACAAAATAACTAAGATTGGATCCCAAGTTTAGATTAGGAAGTAATTATTAGATGTGCAGGGAGTCACAAATGCAGGAAAGCATAGTCTGGTTTAAGTTTTGTGACTCTAGTGAAGACTGGACTGGTACACAGAGCGCCAGCACACACACACTGCACACTGTAATACCAAGTCACCTGCAATGGCAACCTGGCTTCCCTGTCTGTAGCTGTCAGAAGTTTCTTTGCCCTTGAGTCAGGTATAGGGCAGGCCTGGCCAACATGTGGATCGCCAGGTGTTGTGAAACTACAAGTCCAAGCATACTTTATCTGCATAGGCATAGCTGATACCTCACAAAGCATGCTGGGAGTTGTAGTTTCAGAACACCTGGAGAGCCACAGGTTCGCCAGCGCTGGTATAGGGCATAACGTATTCCAATCATATAGCACAGAAGCGTGCACATGCACTGAAGTCATTTAAACATACGGAAATGAGGGGGAAGTATGAAACTGGATTCCGGTCTTAAATGAGCTTTTATATACACATCAAGGAAATCAATGAAAGAAAGCATTTTGAATTTAATGATGTAAGTTAACGTTTGTACTTCACACTATACTATTCTATGTACACAACAGATACACAGCTCCTAACACAACCCAGGTATGAAATACTGCGCTCACATTTTGTGTTCAGCCCTATTTACAACTATTTTTAGATTTTAAAAAAGTGAGATTTCGATTCGAGAAGATCCATTTATATGGAATTCTGTATACCATTGTGTTTAAATGTCATTGGAACATCTTGGTTATAAATGTTAAATATCGAACAGACACATTCTGAAAGATCTAAACTTAATGTAAACACTTTTTTCTTTTATTAAAACAGACTGCTGTCCTGTTTGTGCCCATCAATGAGATCCACTCGCTTTTTTTGCTGTCTTTTGCAAACACTGAGCAACAGTAATGATCTAATTCACATATTTCTACCTTTTTATATTTAATAGTGTTTCTGAGTTTCTGCTTGTGTGGCTCCATAGCAAGTACAATGCATAATTATAATGCAACAGGAATAACTTATTATTTACTTATCATTTATTAACAGGTTTTTATATAGCACCATCAGTTTACTGTTACATAGAACGGGTGCCTCAACCAGGGCACGAAGTCTAACTAGGGCCTGGTTTTCACTAGAGCCCCTGATGGAGGGGATAGGCTGGCTGCAGGACTCCTAGCACTTCGTAGCCCCCGGAGGCAGCACCTGGAGAAGAAACGGAAGCAAGGCAGAAGGAAGCTGGAGAAAGAAGGCGGGGGAGAACTGAAAATGGGAACAAGGAAATAGAGCTAGAAGGGGCTAGCTCTGACAAACAACGAGAGACAGACAGGACGAACTAGGGTGCGCACACACTCACACGCTCACAGAGGAGACACCACAGGGTTGCCACACAGTCACAACCAGAGGAATGGGCTTGGCAGGGTCAGGAGGAGACATTGGGTAATAAGACTGGAAAACGCAAGGGTTAACAGGAGCAGGGGCACTCAGAGATCACAAGAAAAATGCACAAGGCAGAGAACAATAGCTGTACACAGACTAGAGAACTAGACCTATAACCAGCAGTGAGGAATAGCACTGCTGGAGCTTATAAGGAGACGACCGGCTATCGATTGGCCAGCAGTCCAAACGGGTGAAATGATTGGCTAAAGTCCTGCTAGCAATCACAGCAGCAAGGAAGCCATAAAAGACAGAGGGAGAAGGGCATCGCCCACTCTAAGCAGCAGCAGCTGGTAACAGATATGTGCGGGCTGTTCATGGTGCAATGGCCTGCAGGATTTCCACAGAGGCACTGGGACAGGACAGCAAACAAAGGTAATAACTTACATGTCACCATGTAACAATTACGTAGCACTATACAATTTTAACATTCATTATAACAAGACAGGGTGGTAACAGACAGGCTGGGTAGGTGACAGGGCCCTGCCCATAAGCTTACAATCGATAGGATATTGGGGATTGATACATAAGGGCAAGTGCTATAAACCACACAACTGACCAGCCAGCTTGTATGGTAAAAGTGATCAGTGCTCTGTATGATCCAGTCACACAGCAGTGTTAGTAGCAGAACTGAGGGGAATTTTAGTAAGTAGAGAAGGTGACTTACATAACTTACATAATCATTAAGGATGACCTAAACTGACCTCTCTCTGTCTCTACCTTCGTAGTGCACAAATAAGACTAATGTGATCCATAAGTGATCATTCACTTAGAATGGGTTTTTGCACAATAGTATGATCTGTATAGTGGTTTGTTAAGCCTTGACAGATATTCATTTTATGTTTGTTTGTTATGGAAAGGCTTGAGAAAGCTCCAATCATATTCTTTAGGAGTACATTCATTTCTGTAAACGTGCAACAAAATTGCCTTAATACGACTTTACAAATGAATCTGAAATGAGTGTCTGTTTCACTTTTACACTAATATTGTCTATTTTAATTTGCAGTTTAGAAGCTGCTCACTTTTACTTTTTTTTTTTATTTTTTTTTATTTTTTTAAATCGGTAAATGTTTCTTTATTCCTGAAAAAAAATCATGTTTTTACTACACAATCACAAACTGCTGAGATATTTAAAGAAATTATATTTGCTGCATCCAACATTTCCATAAAGCCAATTCTCCTGATAATACACAGGATTTTTACTGTAAAATTTACTAATTACCTGTTGTCTTTCTGAATGTCGAGAGTCATCATCAGGACTACACAAGAACTCCAGAACCTAGTAAGGAAACAAAGCGCAACATTGGACCTACTTCCCATCAGTATAGAAACTTACAGTTTGATGAAGCTCCTGTCCTGCCAAATGGGTTCCAAACTACAAGCATACCTTAAATTACTCACTCACCATCCCAATGTAATTAGACACCAAAATCACACAGTAGGTTTTTGCATAACTCTTTAAAAATGACTGATAGTTAACAGCAGCATATTGTAGCATTGCATATAGGGAATTATCTATGTTGTACACACTACTTGCAGTAGCAGGTAAATAAGGATTAAGATTTGATTGCATTAACTTGACTGAATGTAGAGGACAGAGGGAAATTTAAATACCATATAAAATATCAGATTCATGCAAAAGCTGTATTTGAAATAACAGTGACCAAAATCATCAGTAAATAAATATACCTACTACATTGGATGGATGGATGGATGGATGGAAGAATAGATGAATGAATGGAATGGTCTAACATATTCTTTATACTGAGCTTGGATACATGAGGTCTGACAATGTACTGCACACAACATATGAGACTTAACTACTTAAGCAGGGTACACACTGGGGCTTTTCAGCAGATAATCTTTCCAATCACACAATCAAAAGATGTTTTGCAGGATATCTTACTACTACAGAGAGACAAACTAATGAAAATAAATATGGATGAATGATACATTTTATTCTTATTCAAAGCAGAATTGTAGAAGTGAATTATGGGAAGAATCAGTAAACAGAAGCAATAGCTCCCTCACCTGGTCAAAAAGTACTCTATTGACAAAGAGTGTGTTGTCTTGTTTAGCGAGCTGTCGGGCCAGGAATGTGAAGAGGCAGCCCACTTGTGAAGGCGTGAAGTCTGAGTTCTCAACCATTACCTGAAAGATGAAATAACAAATGAAACTACAAAATATTCTCAAAAGGTTGCCTTTATTTTCCTGTCTACTACCTCAATATCGGCGAACGATTTTTTGACAATTGAATCGGGCCCTCAGGCTGGAATATCAACTGCTAGCAAAAAAAAAAAAAAAAAGAATCGCAATTAAGTTTCATCGGTAAAGACATTTCCTACAGAAACAAGAATGTTAAATAATTCACAGTACAACCGCCTGCAAAAATGTTATTGTAACATTAGGCTATCAGAGAAGTAATTTATAGCTGGACCAATATAAACAGTACATCCTGTAAATACATGTGTGAATGCTAGCAATGATTTTTATTTCATGGCTACTGTAAATATACCGTATTTTTCGGACCATAAGACGCACTTTTTCCCGATGCTGGGTGGAGGACATGATGGGTGATGCTGGGTGGAGGACATGATGGGTGATGCTGGGTGGAGGACATGATGGGTGATGCTGGGTGCAGGACATGATGGGTGATGCTGGGTGGAGGACATGATGGGTGATGCTGGGTGGAGGACATGATGGGTGATGCTGGGTGGAGGACATGATGGGTGATGCTGGGTGGAGGACATGATGGGTGATGCTGGGTGGAGGACATGATGGGTGATGCTGGGTGGAGGACATGATGGGTGATGCTGGGTGGAGGACATGATGGGTGATGCTGGGTGGAGGACATGATGGGTGATGCTGGGTGGAGGACATGATGGGTGATGCTGGGTGCAGGACATGATGGGTGATGCTGGGTGGAGGACATGATGGGTGATGCTGGGTGGAGGACATGATGGGTGATGCTGGGTGGAGGACATGATGGGTGATGCTGGGTGGAGGACATGATGGGTGATGCTGGGTGGAGGACATGATGGGTGATGCTGGGTGGAGGACATGATGGGTGATGCTGGGTGGAGGACATGATGGGTGATGCTGGGTGGAGGACATGATGGGTGATGCTGGGTGGAGGACATGATGGGTGATGCTGGGTGCAGGACATGATGGGTGATGCTGGGTGCAGGACATGATGGGTAATGCTGGGTGCTGGACACTATTTGGTTCAAAATATTTTTTTTCTGTATTCTTCCTCCTAAAAACTAGGTGCGTCTTATGGTCAGGTGCGTCTTATGGTCCGAAAAATACGGTATATAGATCATACTACAATGGTTCTTACCTTTAGCAAGATATCCACAATCCTCTGCTGGTGTTCTACTGCTTGTTTATCATTTGCAAAATCTTCAAATGTCTAAAGTGCAAAACAGAAAAACCTCAAAATTGAAAGTACTTAAAAAAAAATTCATGAATTTAAAAACTTATTTTAAATAATATAGCTTAAAACAAAGCAAATCATCATAAAATATAATAGTGTTTTATTTTCCTTAGCTGAAAACCAGGTTACCACAACTTAACTCTTAAATCCTTTATATACCTAATATAAAGCTGACTCCAAAGAGCCTTTATTTCTTTTCTAACCTTAAAAACCACCCCTACCACATGCAATAATTAATCTACTATTGCTTTCTACTTAACATAAACTAGATTAATTCTTAATTTATAGAATTCTACGCAATAGTAGTTTCTGGATTATCCTCTAAGGACCTTTTAGACTTCCTCTCATTTATGGTTGACTTTTAGGATGCTTATCAATGGAAAAAAAATCTACCTACTAAAAACCTCATTTCTGAAAAAAACCAAAAAAAAAACGAAAACCCAAATGTTAAATGATACCGTGCTATCATCCTTTTCTCTATATCGGTTAGATTTATCAAGGGATCAAAAGCTTATGTTTGGCATAATCCATACCATTTAAGTAACCTTCCCTTCATCACTAATGCTTTATTTGATTGGTAGCCCAAACGCAATGTATGTATATGCATAAATGTATGCATAGATAAGCCTGCATGTTTTATTCCACAGCATAACTAAAATATAATTTAAGAGCATAGTGATACAAATATAATCCTCTTCTGAGATCAGTCTTATGGCTTCTATACCATAATGTGTTATGTTGAACAGGCAATGTGCCTCTGATTTTCATTCTGCTAATAGAATGAAGCACATGCTACAGTGCATTCTAAATCATATAACATAATCATATAATAAATATGCAGCATTTATGTATGTGACTGTTCTAGATTTCATTATATTACTTCATAGTTCCATAGTGACCTTTACACGAAAACATTTTATTACTTGATGGGTAGAGATACTAGACAATCACATGGCATGCTAGCATGTGCTTTTCAGTGTTCTTATCATCAGATGCCTTGCAACAACTTAATTATTATTCCCTGTTCTATTCCCAGATTATGAGCTCGGAGAAAGTTGAATAAACCTCATTTAATTTTATTCGAGTCTCCCGAGGACTGTGCTTCAGAAAAAGAGACTTCAGAAGGGAGAGAGACGCTTGGATTAAACGTCCTCTCTTTGAACTAAAGCCGAGTCGTGGTGTTGATAATAAGCAAGCCTTCCCCAAGCAGATGAAAGCGAAGCATTTGGGGGGTGAGGAGGGGAGAGTTGAACACACTTCCAGACTGCATGACACGAAAAACTGAACAAAATGTTGACTCTCTGGCAAGCAAGACAAGAGCAGACAATGGTGACAATATTTAGACACAGGCTAAAGCTACATAAATCCTTCTCCTTGCCTTAGTACACTATCTACATGTCCTTCAACTATGCCCATATGTCACTTTTTAATTCTGAGAAGTTAGTACCTAATAAAACATCTATGTACATGTGCATTTATTTTCTCTGAATCATGAAGGACAAGTACATCTAAAGAAAAACGAATATCCATTAACTCTGATGTGCCATTAGATCATCAAATAGCGAAGTTCAGCTGAATGACTGATAACTTTCATTGTGTCAAGATAGAAAATAGGCAAAAACTGACTGCAAGTGTGAAAAAGCTGAGCTATAGCCGCCTCTCAAGACAGACTGCTGAAGCAGGTAACTGTGCACTTGTTTTTACAAGTGCTTTTTATTGTACATTTAAAACAGGACCAATGGTTTAATATGAAAGAATAACCAGATATGCTTTTTTATGTTTTATAATAGGCAAAACTAAAAAACTGGATAAATGACAATGATCTATTAAAAGGAAAGGTAATAATATTGGACCGATACAGATTTGCATATCACAGACCATTTACGCATTCTGAATGCATAAGCTCTCACTCAAACCGCACCTACATCTACATCTATCCCTTCTACTCCTTCCTCCTTTCCCCCTCTCCTCCGCTCACACCAGCAGTCTACTTCCTTCCCTCTCCTTATGTAAGTTCATCCCTCCCATGTAGTGTGTTAGCTCACGTGAGCAGGGCCCTAAATTCTAGTGTTGTTTCCTTCTCCACCACTCCCCCCTCAATTCATACCCTCTTGTCCCACTCTGCTACCCTTTTACCCCATGCCCACCTGGTGGCTCCCTCTCAACCTCTCTCTCTCTGTGCTCTATCCTCTCCTTCCGGAGCTGCCAAGCTTGACACCTCATATTTTGCCTTAAGTTCTGTGTTTGCTTCCCTTTAGTGGCGCCTGATAAATAAATGATAATAATAATAAAATAAGTACTCAGTGTGTGCATTCTGCACATGTGCGAGAATATCGATACATTTTAAAGTAGGGTCCAGGGTGCAAAAGTTCCATACATGCAAAGGGAGTGCAAAGAAAGTGCATAACCCTTACACATACAGAATATAGGATCGCACTTTGCATAACTTAGATTAAGCTGCAGAAGACCTTCAAGAGCTGTTCAATTCTGGAATCAGCCAATAGAGACAAATATTTTTTGACTATTAATCCCATAGAGACCAAAATTGTACTATACTCTTGTATAGAGTCTTGTATAGAGTATAGAGTCATTCAGACTATTGTCCTAAAAAATTGCCCACCTATAGGTCCTGATCTATTTGATGTTGGCTTTACATTTTCTATTGGTTGCAGTGAAATGTAGATGAACGTTTTTTTCTTACCAATGCCAAAACATTAAGGAACTCGCGTGTATCAAAATGCAATAGAGTGCGGATATAAGGGTACACCTCCTCATCATGGGGAGCCTCTGGAGTGTGCAGACGTATGAGAAATTCAAAAACCTGGATAAAGAAAAAGATAGAAGAGGCCATTCATGATGCATAAATATTAAGCTCTTCTTACAGAAAAAAGGAGTTAAAAAAAAAACTAGACATTGCTATATTAGTAAATTATAAAGTAAGCAACAAATGCCATGATTAATAGAAGAAATAGGAATAGCATCATATGGATTAGTGTCAATGAACTTTACATTGATCAAAAGGTGCAAAAGAAGTTGAACACATTGTTTGAGGAGTATTCCAAGCGGTGTACTAAAATAACAAAAATGTAAAACATTAAAAAAAAACAATAATAAAAATATAAAAACAAGAAACTAACCTGGTTTTTCACCTGTGGAACAAGGTCTTCCGGGATGTCTCCCAAAGGATAGGCACGCCCAGCCAAACTGGAGCTGTCATAAGAGTTGATAGCGAAAAATAGATGCACAAAAAAAAAAATATATATTTTCTCAAATCAATAATGGTGAACACCAGACAATTGAATAAAAGGAGTTAAACAAAACAACATTAAAACAATTATTCATGTTATTTTTTTTTCGCTGTATTAATAATATCTCTGAATAATTTACATATCACTAGCCTTTTAAGGAAGATCATCATTGAATGTTTTAACTTTAAATGGTATTTAGACAACATTTACTTTATAGGACATCTACTATTAGATTAAATACTGCACATTATCAATGTTCTGCTCTCTCAATGCAATTTGCAGGGGTTTGTAACATTAGGATTAGAGTGGTTGAACAAGACGAATGAAACCTAAAATCACTTAAGTGTGAGCATACTTATTGCATTATACAGACTGGGATGTGCATGTATCTCTGCAAACCCTATTATGCTTGCCTGGTATAGGTCCATATGCCACCTACTGTACTTGGGTACAGGCCCAGAGCAACCGTTGCTTTTTGCTTCTAGATCACTATTAAACCTCTCATCATTTGCATAGGGTTTTACAAAAAAAAAAATTCAAGATGCATTCTTTACATTCCAGGCTGTATCAATACCAAAACGAAACCACTATGGTGTATTCAGAACTAGTTGGACATGCGTAAATACATATTTAACAGACTGTTAAAAAACAATGCAGCTTAATAACTTCAAAGATTAGCTGCAAACCTGTTACCCTGGTACAAAGTGGAAATGATGTGGTATGAGTACTAATGAGATCGATCATGAAAATGTGTCCAACCATACAACAAAAGTTGGGGTGGCTTCAATATCATAATGAAAAGGAATGCATTTGGTGTGTGTGTGTGTGTGTGTGTGTGTGTACAACAAACAAGCATGATCTCCACAAAATGCATACAGTACTTACCTTATATATACAAGGAGTTTATTTCCCATCACAACTTGTTCATCTAGGAAAAATAACAACAAGCTTTTAGGAAATGAGATCCGAAAAACTATTTGCTAAGTTCTAATTATATGCATAATCACACTGTTTATAGAGAATAGCATGGTCAAACTCCATGAACAATGAGTTTAATTGATGGTTTATGTATAGTAAGAAAATTGTTCCATGTTCACCGTTTCAACATAATCCATTGCAACAAAACTTAAAATATACCTGATATACTGCATTTAGTCAATGTTACTCATGTATACAAAAGAGATATCCTTGTGTTGTTTGTTTTTCTACACTAATACAACAAATTTAAATACATATTACTGTGCAAAATTAGACCCAGACCCAAAAATCAGCAAGAAAAGTCTACACTCTTGTAAAATACATAACTCCACAAACCACTGTTGACAGTCTAGTTATTTTCAGAGCTCGTTCATCCCTCTCAATGAAGTTATTGCACATGGGGTTAGTAATGGAACTGAGCAATCAATAAACACACTGACCTCTGGTTATACTGCTTTGTACCAAACAATTCATTGCAAACAAAATCTTGAAATTGTGTATTTAACCTTCTCTTAACTGCTGGATGTAAATCCTTATTATTGAAACTGTAAGCCTTCCACGCACACAAAATTAACAGCCCTATCCAGAATTGTGTCTTCCTACTTCTCAGCGTGGCATCTTGGAAACGGCCTTTAAATATCATTCAAGGTTGTAGTATAATGGCCAGAAACTCTCTCACTTAGTTTCTAGTCATTAGGCTACATAAACCCTACACAGAGTATATCTACACACTACCACCCTAAAATGGCTGTTGGAACCGGAGACTCATGTGGGGATGCAGTCTCCGGTCCGACCCCTATATGTGAGCACATGTAATATAGATAAACAAAAAGGCTAAATGGATGTTATTGAAGGTAAATTGGAAACCTTAAAGAAGAAAAATGCAACATGAAGGTAGACATAGTTAAACATTATTTCTGCATAAAAAGTGCATACAATTACTATACCTATATACAGTGTACACTACATTATAGGGTATATTTCTGAAAAAGTACTATCTACATATAATTGTGGCTTCTATATTTTATTTTTTATTTTTTACTAAATATTTCATAGAATATATACCATTGTAAAGTTATACTGATGTGCACCTTAATACAACTTACTACAATTTGATGATTTTTTTAAAATCTGTTTTTCCTGCATTTTGGTTGCAATTACAGATTACTTACTTTTGCAATATTAACATCTCTTTGGCAATAAACATAGATATATATTTATATTTATTAAATATAAATATATTTATAACGAGTGTGGGTCTCAATAGCGAACAGCCCTAATTCTAAATTTAACTTTTAGTCAACCTCAACATTAATCTCAGAAGTTGATGTTGTATGTTAAAGATTATACATATATAAATATACAGTATCATCATCATGTAGAGCATTATATATAATATTTTTACTAACGTACAAATTTGTATGATCTGTTCCATACATACCTGTCAGGGATTTCCCAGAGCTGATTGGTGCAGAAATGGATTTGAACAATTTCTGTATGAATAAAAAAATTAAAAAACATTTAAACTAATAAAAACAATATATTTAAAGTTGGACAAAAATAATTGATTTCCAATATCCAAATCATGTCTAGTTTTTACATTTTTGATCTTGAATAAGACTGTGTTGATTGGTAATTTATAGCATAGATCTTTCTTTTGCTACAAGATCTTTTGTCTGAACTTAAATGTTCATCCTTTAGAACCCTGAAGCAAACGCTCCCTTTAGAGTTGCTGTAATTCAATCAGAATAAGACCACACAGGTGTTTACTTCAAATTACAAAATTACAGATATACTAAAGCAGTCTGTAGAAAACAATAAATTGCATGATGTACACTGACACTGAACATGTTAGTAAAAATGTTAACAAATAAAATAGGAATAGCTAAAAAAAAAAAAAAGTTTGAGCATATTGTGATGTGAGGTCAATAGGAAGAAGCAAACACAAAATGGAAGTTTCTCAATCAATTTATAGGTAAATATATGATAAGCCACTGTCAAGGCCTTTCTGCATATGGTGGTCCTAATTCTAACAATGAGAATCCCAATGTTGGGCCATATAAATATGTTTTTAAATTGAGAGCCAACATACCTTAGGAGACACCCCTTAAAGTCTCCAAAATAGCTTAATTTATAGGTAAATGAAAACAGGTGCATGAAAGGCAGGGGGTAATCTGTTAGCCACAGAAACACAGGAAAGAAAATGCCTCAGCAACTCTGCCATTAACCAGTAATATGAAGCAGTCAGTCACCTAAATTCACAGTCTGATTGTAAATATAATTAAATCAACTTGTGTATAGTTCTATTTAGTTTGCATTCATTTCTAAAGCAAAGACCATACAAAATGTAAAAGCATGTATAGAATATGTCAAATCAGTTAATTTTATAATTCGTTACGTTCATTAGACCCATGTATAATATTGACATAGATGTAATTGCATAATTGGGCATCATATAGAGAAATATATTTGCACTATTTTCACTAGCAGTCATGTACAATAAAAATGCATTTACTGCAGTGCAACATAACATATGCACAAAAAGCAAAAAGAAGTGTACCTAAATTCTAAAAACATTTAAACTTCATTTACTTAAAAATGTATAGTAATGTACCTTTTAGTGCACAGAACATAAATTGTAAGGATTGTATAATGTATAATGGTGTGTGATTATGTATATGAAAATAAAAAACAGAACGGTGGAGGCCAAGTACTCACTATTAAAATAAAATAACACTTTTTCTGTTCCAGATCGCAAAGGACATGTACGTGTATATCAGCACTGGCAGCACAGAGATTTAAGTTTTTTGATGGTTTTTTGTTGCAAACAAACGTATTTAAAAAAACAAAAAACAAAACAAAGAACAAAAAACAAAAACATTTCAATATAGTAGAAAATCTGCATCTAATTAAAACATTAGTACCGGAGGCAAAAATTGTGAACAGCAGAACAACTTGGCTAGACGGCACACATCACCCAGGATCTTTCATTAGAGCATCCCATCGTCTCAGCACATTATATGTGTATAGTCATAGTCCAGGTAGGAAAGGCACTCACAGACTTGTAATCCGTCTCAAAATTTTATTTCAAGTAGCAGCAAACATACCATGTCTGCTGCTACTTGAAATAAAATTTTGAAACGGACTATTTATCTACTACTATTGAAAGAAGCACCACAGCATCTAATCAAGTTTATAGATTAGAGTGCCGCTACCGGACTATATATATATATATATATATGCATCAGGAAAATGCTTTATTCGTACAGTGCACACACACATTGGAGTGCCACTAACAGAATGCACCTATGTTATGTAACGATCCAGAGAGAATTCAGCCAGGTCCATGATGGCGGAGTTAGAGTGAGCCTATTTACAGTATGGGAGTGCTAAACGCCCTTCACGCTATGCAGAATTCTGATCCGTCCCCATTTAAGTGAGGATCAGGTCAGAAAAGGTATAGTAGGGATCAGGGATTGGAAGTTTATGAGGCCAATATTGGTTCCCAACTGCCACTGCATGTATATCTATGTGTATAGAAAATCCGTAGATCAGTCTTCCCCCTTATGTTTTGGGGGCTGCTGTCTCATGTGGCTAAATCCGCTGGTCTGCTGGACTTATGAGGTGAATGGATTAGAAAGGGAGTAAGCGGCTTGTCTGGATATCCTGCTTCAATTTGTTCCTATGTTGTTGTTGTTATAATAATAATAATAATAATAATAATACATACATATGTCTCATATACAGAAAGAGAATCAAGTGTCTGAAGAGAATTATAATGCAAGCTACCTAGTTTACCATATGATATATAATAAAATGAAAACAAGATAAACTAAGTCCAATCAAGTTAAATGAAATTACATACAAAGATCTTAATTTCAGCTATGAAAATCCAGTCTTAAAGGACTTGACAATTAAGACACGCAAATAGACAACTGCATCTTCACATATTATTAGCCAGACTAATGTAGAAAGTGTTACTAGCTGAAGAGGGCAATCAAAAGTCAGCAGCGGAAAGGCAGAGCTGTTAATAATCATGGTTATTGCATATATTTGCATCAGTTATCCAGAATCTACAAAAGGTATAGGTCTCTTCTAGTGTATTACAGGCACTATTACATGAACACACCATTACTGTTCTCAGTCTGTGCTTGTCTGTCCCTTCCCATCTCTCCAGCCACTGCCTCACAAGTGTAATATGATAAACTCTGCCTACTGACCATACCATACCATACCATATATCCTCCCCAGAAAATTTGGAGAGTCAACAATACAAGTGTTCTCACATGACCAATGTCCCTGCTTTTCAGACATGTAAGTTCATCAGCATCGCTATTACTGGCACATCTAAATCTGCTCCTGCTCCTCTCAACATCCAGGAGTAGTGTGAATCCCCCCTCACAAGACACTGCAAGCCTCAGTAGTTCACCGCCATTAAGGAGCTGGGCTGGGGGGAACACTGCATACTGAATTTATCCCCGCACACATTAAAAATAGAACATACTTTAAATGTGCCAGACATCAACTACCCCAGGCGTCTGTTATATGTAGCTGTCATTGTGTGATTATCCTGTAATTAGCACTAGACATTGTAGACTTGATTACCATTGTTCTTGCTAAGAATGGTTACATGTACCAAGGTCCAACTTATGGACATGGTTCAGACCTACATAAATGGAAACCTCATCGGTGCAGTTATATTACACGCATAAAGCAGTTATATTACACGCATTTCTGCTAGTTGGTGATGACTGCTTGTAGTTGCTGCTCTCTTTCTATTTCTTTTCCATTTTAAACCAACATTTATTGCTACATTCAGTACATTGTAGACCAGGCATGTCAAACTCAAAACCCCAATTAGGCCAAACAATCAAATCTAAGATTGTGAGAGCCACAAGAAAAAGAAAAAGTCTCATCCAGCCTCCCCAGTATTCTCCAATGTCACCTAAGGTCATGTTAGCTTCATTTGCATAAAGAAATCTGGTTCCTGCTGTCAGCCGCTGCAGCAGTAATACAGGACAGCTGATTGGGGGTTTGCTATCAACTGTTCTGTGTGACTTCTGTGGCTGATAGCAGGAACACCCTACAGCCACGATCGCCGGCAGCCCTGAATTTAACCCAGTAATCCACATTGCAATATGGGGACTCAATATATATGTGTTTGGGCCTCGGGCTGCAAGATTGACATGTCTGTTGCAGACTATTTCAGATCATCTATATAAAGTGTTTTCTTTTCAACTCAAATAGTATTCATGAGACTCCTACCTCCATGGGGCTGATAAAATCATTGGTTCCACTGTTGTACACATAGATCATTGCATCATACAGTCTGTGGTCCCAGCACATCTGTACAATCTAGAAAACACAGATTACAGCTGGTAATAACATAATAAATGAACTGTAATGGGATACATTAGCTGCTAAATACAAACAGAGAGCAAACATGAATACAGAACACCACAAATATCATGACAAGGGTGAGAAAGAACAATGCAAGGGAGTTGTGCACAACCAAAAAAAGAGAATAAGTAGATATGAGAAGAGAGCTACATGGAAACAGAGAATGGACCACACATGCATTAAGTCACTTATCACTTGCTGACTGCTCCAAGTTCTAATCCATATCCGGTTTTGTAAGTATTATTTTTTGTCCTTGTCGGCACTTTGTATACTTTCATTTAACATCGCAAACACTGACATTCTTTTCCTTACGCTCTTACAGACATTATATGCACAAGGCCTTTTACAAATAGTTGTCACATTCTCACTGAAGGTCTCTGCTTCAATAAACTGAATTTTGTGCTATCATTCAAGGACCAAAGCTATATATCGGGAATGAATATGAAATTTGACATGTAAAAGTGGATTTGTACACTTAAATCACAGAGCCAGATAGTGTAAACAAGTAACAGGAGCATGGAGGGGACTACAGAAAAAAAGAAATACAATGTGTAAATATGTATACAGGGAGCAGGAGTGTAAAGAGTAACATGAAAACATAGTGTGATATTATTATCAACACGTAGACAGATTATATATAGGAACAAGGTGAAAGGATTACAACCACAAACCAGTATATAGTCTAAGCGAGACAAGCAGAGAAACTTGGAGGGGAAAAATGAACATTAAATGTGTCTTACATTCAGTGCACCAACTGTTTGAAAGGAAGAAAGATACTGTGCTGACTAGCAACTAAATGATTCCTCCCACCTCAGGAGACGTTTATGCATCACAGAACATGCTTCATAGTTATCATCACTGACAACAACCATTGCAGTAATTGCCACAATACATTTTTCTATGCTACAGATTTTTTTTCTCTAGGTAAAGCAAGCCATTAAAAGTTCAGTAAAAACAGAGGGTAAATGAAAAAAGATAGCACTCAGACGCTGATCTCATGTTTGGGTGAAGATATCCTTTTCGCCATGGAGTATAATTGTCTGAAGGCCACAAGACCATTGAAGAAAATCAGATACCTGCTGTATATCAAGGCTAGTGATGTCCATATGCACTATACAGGCCTCCACACTTTCCATCCGGCCTCGATCCTGGAAGTGCAGTAGCAAATCCTTCATGACATGGGTGGTGAGACCAGGCAGCTGGTCCCGCAGAAGATATGGCTCCAGACACTCCAAGAACACTCCTTTAGACACACAGTTCTCACTGAGCTTGTCGTACATCTGAGTGAAGAGAATATCCCTGCAAAGATAGGACAAAGAAGAGGCTCAAACTCAGTCAATAACCACAAAGGCCTCAGAAAATCCTGCTACAAGAAATGTATTCACTATTTGTCATTTCATAATTTTATAATCATTGACTCCGATTGTAGTCACCAACGTTGTTATACAACATTCAGTGTTATCTGTTGTTTCTTTGTTTTTATGTTCTTTTATATTTACTTAATGCAGCTGCCTGATCAACAGCTACATTTTCAATAATAATTTTATGTAACTTGGCCGACTGGGCCTTTTAACAATTCTTCTTGCTATATGTTATATGGCTTTTTTGCATTTTCCATTGTGCATTATATTCCAATATTGTTAACTTCTTAATAAATCCTATACAGACTCTAGTAGCGCTTCTAAATATTTTCTTTGATTTAGTCTTTTTTGTAGGGAATTCCCCATCCCCCACTCCACTTGGAAGCAGCTTAAGACTCTGTATAAAGGTTCACATTAATACTTTAGTTGATATCTATTTCCACACCACTGTACCGCCAGCGCTCCCTTTTTTTCTATAGATATTAAAATTATTGACATTTAACTGACACATTGAGATGATCAGAAAAGCACTCTCTAAAATCAACTGTCTTATCTCTTTTCTTTGCGGTGATATAACAGAATGAGGAGTTGGACATCCTGCATAAGAGTTTGAATATATTATTACTTAAGTGGATGTGAGTTTCTGTGAGCCCCCTTGGCATGTAACTATGTTACCAATTAAACCTGTTGTGTATGTCATTTAGTGCATAATTATTTCTGACTGTCTCATTTTACTGTTGAAAAGCATTAAAATCTACAAGTTTTCAGTCAGTTATTGGGGTTCTGTCTCCAAAGCTGTCATTCACACTTACTGCACTGGAGACAGCCATTCTGTTTTAATGGTAAAGATCGCTACATAAGACAGACAGCAACAGTGACATTACCCTTCAAGTGACTCTTTTTATTCCATTATCGTTGACATTTCAATGAATCTGTCTAGGTTAAAAGGCAGAGTATTCCCCAAGGTTCACACAGAGGACATCTCATCGCCTTCCATACACAAATTTTAACACTTGATTTACACAATGTGGGTGAGAGCTGGAATTTATAATTCTGTGATAAGATGGAAAGCATCACACCAATTCATGGAAATTACTGTCCTGCTGTATTTGTTCTCCAGATGCAGAAAAGAAGATTTATTTAAGGTGCAATGTGCAGGATGACTTACGTTTCCAAAAATAAGATTTGTCAATCTTTATACTTTAATACCAGTATTAAAAAAAATAGAGAATTACAGTAACCAATCAGACAGCAGGTACTAAATTATTCCCATTAATCATAATTAAAAGATTGAATCACTCTGTAATATAAGTTAATAGCAGCAGCATCTTGTGTTGTAGTCATGCTTTACATCTGAATTGATTGTTGGTATTCCAGCACACAGAATGGTTACATTAAAAGGGAGGTTGCAACTTACGTGCGTTGCAAAAGCAGACAATATTCAACCATAACTGGTACTGTGTCCTAGAAGATAAACACACAGTGGTTTCTCATTAGCACAGATAACTCATCTTTCTTTATCCATCAATCATTTGTTTGGTTACAGAGAGGATATGAATACATGTGGAAATGTCCAGAATAACACAGGTAGTATCCTACATGTCCAAATAGACAGTCAAAAAAAATTAGATATTTTAGTAGTTTACCAAAACATAGTCAATGGAAAGTTGTATAATAAATATGAGATTAAGTGAAGACCAGCAGCTTTAATTTGCTTGTATTACCCTACAAATTGTAGGAAGGGTTTACAAATTATATCTGTTTAAAATGTAAACACCTCCTTTAAAGGACCAAGAGTAATTGGTCAACTGATTCAAAAGGTGTTTTGTGGCTAGATTGGATCTATGCATTTATTTATCTAATAAACAAGACAAAAGGTTTGGAGCAGATTCACGTACAACATGTACTCCAAATAGCTCATGAGGCAAGCGAAATAGGCCAATCCTATGCTGGAAAAATAGAAAAAGAATCTATCAGAGAGATAACAGGAACCTTCAAAGTGGCCAAATCAACAGGCTGGTACACTCAGAGAAAAAGCATACACTGGTGGCCTTGGCAACATAAAAAGGCCTGGCTGTCCAGTGAAGAACAGCCAAATGTAGAACACTATTCCGGAGGTAGGCATATCATTAATCAAGTCTTCACAAAAGCAAATAGAGAAGGTTCACCCCATGTTGCAAACCATTTATTAAGCTGGGGAAACACTGACATTTTTTTTTTTTACTGTAGAAGATTTTAAACTCCCAATCTGAAGTCCCAGTCAGCTGCCCCTTGCTCTCTGTACACACTGGACAGATTTTTAGTCGAATCTGTCCCATAACTACCTGCTGCAACAATATGCCTGTCCACAAAGGCGGACCTGTAGCAGGAATAAGAGCGGTAATGTTTACAGCCGGCAATATTGTGATACGATTTGATTGCCTCTTTTATAAATTTTTTAAAATGCAATCAAACGATGTCTTGTACTTTGCAACAATCATTTATGATCGGTGCAGAGTAACACTAACGCGATATCGGTACAAACACTTGTTTATCGGTTTATTGTTGATTGGAATCAAAATTGTTTAACAAAAAAAAAAAGCCCCAGTGTGTACCCAGATTTAGCCTCAAGAATAGAAAGATTAGATTAGATTTAGCCAAAAACATCTAAAAAAAATTTTGGGGAAAGATGTAACTAAAGTCATCGTGTACTAGAATGACAGTAAAAAAAAAATATAGCTCCTAATCTAAGGCATACTGCATCACTTGTAAAACATGGTGGTGGAAGTGTGATGGGAAGGACATTCATGGCTTCAAATGGCACTGGGTCACTAGTGTTTATTAGTGACAGTAGACAGAAGCAGATTCTAAAGTGTATAGGAATATACTGTCTAAAGGAGGACACACAGTATTTTTCGATGTTCATTGCTTCCAGACTTCAGGCAGTCATTGTATGCAAAGGATTCTCTACAAAGTATTAAAAAGGAATATTTTATTTATGATTATGTTAATTTGTCTAATTATATTTGAGTCTCTAAATATAGACATGTATAAAAATTATAATTCCTGTACATTTCATAACATATTTTTGTGCAACCCCTTAAATTAAAGCTAAAAGTCTGCACTTCATTTGCATGTCAATTGTTTTATTTCAAATCCATTGTAGTGGCTTACAAAACAAGAATGTGTCACATGGACCTGACTGCACAAAAAAATAAGCAAGGGTTGCATCAATTAGAGTGAAACTGCACAATTAATTAAAAGGTGCAAATTAACATACTCAAAAATCCCCTTTCATAAATAACAGTGCAAAAAAACTGCTGCAACACACTGGAGGTTCAGTATATACGGACATTCTAGGCTTTATATAAAGTAACACCTTACCAGCTGAAGACTCAATATCCATGCTCCAGAGATTTCAGGGAGGTCAGACTTATCAGACCACATAAACCAGGCCTCTATAAACAGTAGGGCATTTTTCCTTTAACATGCTCTGAATGGGATTAGCATTATCTAAACACAGCACACTTGATATGTAATATGTTATTAAGCCCTGCTGGAAACGCCAGACTCATTTTATTTAAGGGGCTGGTCTAGTAGTACTTGGATTATTATATGGCTATGACACGAATTAAATGGGGATGAACTTTCTTTACTAAACAAATTCAGAAACCTATTTATTTTACAAAACAATTGATAAATATCATTGACTGGCGCAGAAACATCAGCACGTCACAGTGTACAAAGTTATACGGTTTGTTTTTAACATTTGTGAAACATTTGAAAGTTTGGGTGTGGATTTTCAATGTGTTTCGTACCTGGAAATGCTGCTCCATGACCTGGATTTTGCCCTGCTCTGGGCACTTCCTCAATGCTTTGTCAGTGTACTGGAGCAATACTTCAACTATCTAAAGTGAGAGACGTGACATTTTCTTCATAAACATACATACATTTTATAGTGATTACTGAGCATTTTATCTGCTCACTCAAATCGCCTGAGAAAATAACTGTATGTTTTTGCCAATATTTTTAAAGGAAATGGTTGTTAGACAGAGTTCCACAGTAGCTCAGCAGAATATTTATAAAAACAGGACTGTCAGGACATTCCGGCCATAATTCACTTTTACAAACACTTCAGCATCCCTAAACATGCTTTTCCCAAAGGCATTGCTTTACTTCTCTTTGCCTACATTCTCAACTCTTGTTA